>CAWUPB010001191.1:0-282843 GCA_963924115.1 Dovyalis caffra
GTTAAATTGCAAATATTATTGAAGGAAGACGTTATTCAATTTTCTGAAATATTGATCCGAAGAGATCATCAGTGGTTCCTTCTCTTGTCCTATAATTCGGCGGTAGAATTTGATCCTTTCAAATGTGTAGAAGCAAATTGGAGATTTGCATTTGGAATTTTGGTAGGCTAAGGCAAAGCTGCAAAAGAAGACCTTCTCTGTCTATTCATTCATTTACAGTATCTAGATTTTAAGAAAAAAAAACAGAGTTCATCTTAACTATATGTTGTTTTTGTTTTCTTTCGTAGAATTCTTTTTATTTATTCAGCTTGTTAATTGAAAATTGATTCAGTTTTCAAGATAATAATAATTAAAAAAAAAAGACAGGGACAGTTGGGTTGACAAATGACAACAATTGACAGCATATGCACGACGTAGTGCTAGTGATCCCTTGACCCACGTTATAAAGCTGCCGCCCCATAAAAATTTAAACCTTTGATTCCTGCTAGCATGATTTAGTTGAAGGAAATTTTGCACAGCAAGGAAAAAATCAAGTGGAAGTGAAGAACAAAAGATCAACTAATGGGTCTAAATATCAATGCTTGTACATTATCAGCAACAGTAGAAGCATTTTCATCATCTCCATGCTGGTACATAACTTGGGCAGTTCTCGCAAGATTCAAGGATGCCTTGATGCTTGATAGAGGCAATTCAGTAGTTGGAGCCACCAATTCATTGTTGAGCTCTAACCATGAACTGCTAATGAGATTCCTTATGTGTTCTCTTGCTTCCTTTTCATTAGAAAAACCCTTCTCCTTCGCATAACATTCTATGCTTGATGCTACATCTCCTCTTTCTTGTTCCTCCTGGAAATAAAGTAAGAAATTCAAGTAATAAACTTTACATTTTTTGGATTAGGCTTTTTATCCTGACATTTTCCTGGAACTTTTTAGTTACATACCTCTGCAGTTCCTAAATCATCCCAGAGTCTTAGAATTTGTCCTGAGACAGAGAAGAGGTTGGGGTATGGTTCCATCATTGCTGCTGTTTCATTTGTAACATTTTGTCCTGTGAGAAAAAAAGCATGGACCAATGCCATGTATGTGCCTCCTGTGGTCACCCCATTAGCTAGGTATTCCTCTAGAGCAGGTACATATCCCTTGTTGAACCATTTTGCTTCCACTAGATAAGCTTCAATGAGGTCTATCCACTGCAAGAACAACAAATTTTCTCTCATTTTCTCTGGTAAATGATGGATTTGAAAAAGGAAAAAGATAAGGAAATCTGTAGAAATTACTGTTCTCTTCAGGTATGGGACAGTGTTCCAGCCTTGTTCTTTGAGGACTCTGTAGCCAATATCATTGGTAGTGTTGTACAACGCCATGTAACATATCTTCATGTATTCTGGGAGCTGCTCCATTGCATTAAGATCCCATCTGTAATCCAACAAGACATGTTCAGTTTGTGTTTCTAAGGATAATTGCTGTTTAATAAGGCATTTAAGAACAGAATGGATCTAATTAATAACTAACCTTCGAATCGCGTCGGTGAACAGAATAAGGTCATCTAGAGAACCATAACTGTCGAAGACATCATCAAGAACTTGTAAAATCGCAATCGTTTTCGTCAGCTCGATTCGGCAACTTGAATGATATGGTTCTGGAAATACTCCTACTGTCCATAGGAAGCACTCCGATGGTCCATCTCTAGCAAAACTCAACTTATCAACCAGGCCTAATTGTTTCCACCACCTGAAACAAAACAATCAAAATAAAAACATGCGATTTTAGTCCTTATCGCGATGGATTACAATCATGCTGAAGCAGCATATGGGCTAGAACAATTTAATCACCTGATTATCTCAGTCAACTCAGTGTTGTGCTGTTGCTGAACCATATTAAAATCTAAACTTGCTAGTTGAAAAAGATCTGGATTAAAGTTGCTTTCTCTGCTATAACAGTTGATGTAGTTTCTAGCTTCCAGCCTTGCCATCCTCAAATGCCTTGGAAGTTTCAGGGCTTGAGCTACATAGTTTCTTGAGTTTGAATTCATAAAAGGCATTAGTTGTTGCAGACTTGTCCTGGTGAAGTTCATGGCTTGCAATAACATTTCTTCATTCTTTGTGGCCAAATATGATGCCTCATGTAAACTTAACATGCCCCATCTGTCTTCAGCCAGGAATTCTATCAGTTTCCCTTCCCTGCTGATAAATTTTTGAAAAACATCTGCAAATGCAGAATAAGATATTAGTGTCTTAAGGTAAATTAAATTAAATTTCAAACGAGAAAAAACAAGAGATTGTTGTTTTACCTGCATTGGCAGGCTTGCCATTATGTCTCAACAACCTGAAACGAAGAGCAGTGACAAAGAGATCTTCTCTTGAATTCCAATCAGAAAACCTTTCAAGTTGTGTGTCAATTTCTTCTTCAAAATGATGCGAAATGCCTAGCCGTTGAATTGTATCGATTAAATTCAAAGTAGAAACTGGGTCAGAAGGTTTTCTCAACACCATTTGGGTGCTTTCAACTAGTTCTTCTACGGTTTTGGTGCAATACTTTCTATCAGCATGACTAGGCAATAATACCTGCAAAAAAAAAAAAAACACCAATTAATCCAAACTTTTTTTCCCTAAATATTAACAAGTAATAAAGTATCCTCAAGTTAATTTTTACATTAACTGAGATTAAATTTATTATTTTATAAGTTAAATTAGTGTCAAAACATGTCTAACTTTTGATTGATCACGTAGATGTCTTTTTAGGCCAAACTGGCTAAAACTCAATACTATTATTGATAATTATAGCTAATTATTTTTAGATAACATGAGCTGAACTTTAATTTTGATCAAATCAGGATAACTCAGTACTACATTCTTGGTAGTCAGTTAATCCAAACTGTAACAAAAGAGAAGAGACCGGAGAATAATTGATGAAATGATACATACTGTGTTATTTAAGTGGATGGATTTCAGCAAGGAGTCTGTACTTGTAAGTGGTTTAGACAAAGGTTTTGACAATGGCGACGAAGAAGGTGATGGTGATGGCGATGACGATAATTGGCAAGTGCAAGGCTGTGAATGAGCTCCCTTTGGGGCTCCAAGTTGATCCGTTGGCCAAGCTGGCCACCGCAAAAATTTGGAAATGCTCCTAATTCCGGCCATGTGTACGTATTGTTTGATAGCTAGCTTCTGGTATTCCAATATTGGTTTTGGATACGTAGTGATTTCGTTACGATGCATCTATATAGATTTATCGACCAGTTACTTGCTTTGCCAAATGAATAGCACGTGCGTCTAATATTACAATATTTGGCAGCCACTTTGGACCAAAAAATAAAAAAACAAAAATAAAATAAAATAGCACGTGTTTTTCATAAAAAGTGTTTGTTTCACAAAACAAATCAATTTTCTACTGTTATTTTCGAAAACCAAAATGAAAACGAAAACAATACCTATCTATCCCTAATTATTATTATTTTACGTAGTGAATTTCGAAGTCAATGGTTGTCTTGTATAGCTAAACACAAGAAATAGCAAACTCCAATGGCCATGGCCATGTTTGTTCAAGATTTCACTCTAAGCAGTCATAAAATTGTGGATTGAATCCAGAAAGAGTTTTGAGGAACACAAGAATAAACATCAGCAACTTGCACAAAAATCAATTTCCAAGAACTAGCAGCCTCCGTTTTATATAATCGAAATTGTTCATCATCATATAAAACAAAATACAAACATTTTCTTACCAAGTTTATTACGCATAGCCTGCAAAAACATTGTACGATAAACTAGCTCCATCGAAGTTCCAAAGATGCCAAGGTGTTGAAATCTTCAATGATATTATTAAGTTCTTTTATATTTCAGCTCTTCAAAAGATGAAAATGAAATCCACTGAAACAATAAAGAAAACAACAAAGTTCACCCACTGTCATTTTTAGTGAACTAAATCAGCATCTTCCAAACCAATTGTAGCAATGCATAATCAATTAATTTCGAGTAAAACATGAACAATCCCAAGTCCAACCAATCAATGCAGTTAGGATACAATTTGAAACTTTATCAGCATCAAGAACATTTAGCTTGCCAAAAAGGGCCAGAATTTGTACAGCACTAAGGGTGTGCAGAATATATATGGAGGTCATGTCCAACATTACCAGCAAACCCACCTGCCAAAAAAGATTATCACCAACCTTACCATGACCCATTTGAATCCACAACATCAAGCTTTCCTAGAAGATCAAGAGTGGTCAATCCCCGATATGCCCCATTCATCGAAAGATGCTCCGAAACCACCCGATTCGAAACTATCTTTTCTCTTTAGTTACATAATCAACCAAAAAAAATCATAACAGCCAGGTTCAATATCTCAAATCACATAGTTAAAATGTAAAGTATGGAAATGCAGAAGTGCTGAATGTTCAATGAAAAACTCACCTTTTCAACTGATACAAAACATTTAACATGTTTATCAACAGCAAGCTCCCCCATCTGCCATCATACTACATTGTAAATTTGAATTCTTTTCAATTGCATATACTAAAAGAATGAAAATTTACTACAAAACAAACCAAAATAACCCTCAAGTTCTCCACATACCACTTAATTGAAACTTGGGTTTTTTCAATTTTCTTCGCATTCATCAAGAAGAAACTTCTTCACATCAGTAAAAACTAGATGACACATATATTAAACTAAACATGTACGATAAATTTGCATCAAGTTTCAAACTTTAAACATCACACCAAGCTCCATTTGTCTACTTTTTTATGCTAAAAGTATTCAATGAGTTGCTTAAACAACATAAACAAGCCAAACCCAGAAACCAAAAGCAGATTAAAACAGAATCAGCATGATTGTAAAGACAAAAACAATGAATTTCAAGAGAGGTAAAAGGTGGTTATCAGGTTCTTGGTCTGTTTTTGAGATCTTAAAGACAAGAACTAATGTTGTTATGATCCTCTGTAACAAACTTGTTCAATGTGAAAGCAATCAAAGTTTCAATCCCAGAATTCTTGGATTTCTTGGCTGTTCAGACTTCAGACTTCATAGACCTCTGTTTTGCAGTTTTCCAAGTCGTGGAATTTGATGCATCACATCTTCTCTTACAAGAGTCACTCACTTCCTTGAGGACAGAGTAATTTTTACCGTCCCTTTCTTTCTCTTTCTCATTGGGTATCGATACAACCAGGAAACAATTAATGGATTTGGCATTTCTTGTTGCCTTTTTCTTACGTTCACATTGATGCTTATTAGCTGTTTATGTTTTTGGATTATCTATCATGATTTTTTCATCAAAATGTGCAATTTCCATGTTTAACTGAATACGTTTAGGATCCATTACAAGGGTTCACTTGTTCTAATGACTAAAAACAATATCAAATTGATCTAATGATTCAAGTTTTTGCAGCTTTCCTTCTCATAAGATAATTTCACAATTTTTTTAAAAATATAATTTGTATAAAAGCTTAGACAAAGAATTCTATTAGAAACATTAAATCAGATATTCTGAGAAATATCGTTTGATATCACAAAACGTGTTTTTCATAAAACGTGTTTGCTTCGGAGGAAAAAAAAAAGAAAAGAAAAGAAAAAAGAAGCAGCAAAACAAATCAATTTTCTATTTTTATTTTCAAAAACCAAAATGAAAACGAAAACAATACCTATCTATCCCTAATTATTATTATTTTACGTAGTGAATTTCAAAGTCAATGGTTGTCTTGTATAGCTAAACACAAGAAATAGCGAACTCCAATGGCCATGGCCATGTTTGTTCAAGATTTCACTCTAAGCAGTCATAAAATTGTGGATTGAATTCAGAAAGAGTTTTGAGGAACACAAGAATAAACATCAGCAACTTGCACAAAAATCAATTTCCAAGTACTAGCAGCCTCCATTTTATATAATCGAAATTGTTCCATCATCATACAAAACAAAATACAAACATTTTCTTGCCAAGTTTATTACGCATAGCCTGCAAAAACATTGTACGATAAACTAGTTCCATCGAAGTTCCAAAGATGCCTAGATGTTGAAATCTTCAATGGACTTCAGCCTCCACTTTGGAGTTCGTTTTGGTGTTGATCAGCAAAATTATTATCTGCCAAAAAAATCCTACGTACAACATCAGCAGGCAAAGCATAAGCTGGATCGATGGCTTTCAATCCCGGATATTCAAGAGAAATGTAGTTTTGAAGGAGACAATCAGCTCTTCAAAAGATGAATATGAAATCCACCGAAACAATAAAGAAAACAACAAAGTTCAACAGTAAAACATCTTCCAAACCACTGTCATTTTTAGTGAACTAAATCAGCATCTTCCAAACCAATTGTAGTTGTTATGACTAAAAATTTTCTGGTAGCGATGCATAATCAATTAATTTCGAGTAAAACATGAACAATCTCAAGTCCAACCAATCAATGCAGTTAGAATACAGTTTGAAACTTTATCGGCATCAAGAACATTTAGCTTGCCAAAAAGGGCCAGAATTTGTACAGCACTAAGGGTGTGCAGAATATGGAGATCATGTCCAACGTTACCAGCAAACCCACTTGCCAAAAAAGATTATCACCAACCTTACCATGACCCATTTGAATCCACAACATCAAGCTTTCCTAGAAGATCAAGAGTGGTCAATCCCCGATATGCCCCATTCATCGAAAGATGCTCCGAAACCACCCGATTCGAAACTATCTTTTCTCTTTAGTTACATAATCAACCAAAAAAAAATCATAACAGCCAGGTTCAATAGCTCAAATCACATAGTTAAAATGTGAAGTATGGAAATGCAGAAGTGCTGAATGTTCAATGAAAAACTCACCTTTTCAACTGATACAAAACATTTAACATGTTTATCAACAGCAAGCTCCCCCATCTGCCATCATACTACATTGTAAATTTGAATTCTTTTCAATTGCATATACTAAAAGAATGAAAATTTACTACAAAACAAACCAAAATAACCCTCAAGTTCTCCACATACCACTTAATTGAAACTTGGGTTTTTTCAATTTTCTTCGCATTCATCAAGAAGAAACTTCTTCACATCAGTAAAAACTAGATGACACATATGTTAAACTAAACATGTACGATAAATTTGCATCAAGTTTCAAACTTTAAACATCACACCAAGCTCCATTTGTCTACTTTTTTATGCTAAAAGTATTCAATGAGTTGCTTAAACAACATAAACAAGCCAAACCCAGAAACCAAAAGCAGATTAAAACAGAATCAGCATGATTGTAAAGACAAAAACAATGAATTTCAAGAGAGGTAAAAGGTGGTTATCAGGTTCTTGGTCTGTTTTTGAGATCTTAAAGACAAGAACTAATGTTGTTATGATCCTCTGTAACAAACTTGTTCAATGTGAAAGCAATCAAAGTTTCAATCCCAGAATTCTTGGATTTCTTGGCTGTTCAGACTTCAGACTTCATAGACCAGCAACCCCAGGACTTTCTTTTGCGTTTCTCTTTGGGTCTCGGTTTTCTTGCTGAATCGTGGGCTGAGCCTTGACAGATGGCTTATTTCGGGCTTTATTTTGAATTGGGTTTAGGCCTGTAACTGTTATCTCCTAATAATTCAAGGGTAAAAAATATGTTTAACTAAGCTTTCTATGGTGATGATAATATTGCTTATTTTAACTATTAATTCAGCTGTATTCATGACTTTTATTACCTTAATCAAGTGAGGTGAAGCCATCATTTTGTTAGCAAATTCCCCTAATATGTTGTAGTTAATCTTTTTATATTCCTATTTTTTCTAATTTGGAATCTCAAAATCGATAATTTAGAATCATTTATTTTTCTAAGCGTATCAAGTTGACGTGAAAACTATGCTTTTAAGAAAATATATTCTCGATTAATGCATGACGTTGACACAAAAATATATGATCGAGTCCATAATTGTACTATAAAACAGGATGATTTTGTTAAATTGCAAATATTATTGAAAGAAGACCTGATTCAATTTTCTGAAATATTCATACGAAGAGATCATCAGGTTCCTTCTCTTGTCCTATAATTTGGCAGTAGAATTTGATCCTTTCAAATGTATAGAAGCAAATTGGAGATTTGCATCTGGAATTTTAGTGGGCTAAGGCTAAGCTACGAAAGAAGACCATTTCTTTCTATTCATTCATTTCCAGAGTCTAGATTTTAAGGAAAAAACAGAGTTCATAGCAATGACAAAAAAATTAAATTACCATTCATAAATTGTTCAAACTCTCTTTTTTAACTGTTCATATCATGGGTTTTTTTTTTTTTTTTCCATACAAAGGCACTTCTATTTTACTTTTAATTTGCCACTCGAAAGACATGGGATATTTACTGTTATAAACTGTTCAAACTCTCTTTTTTTAACTTTTTATATCATGGTTTTTTTTTTCTTTTTAATCCAGTTTTTGGGTTTTGTTTGCTATATTATTTTATTTTTATTTTTTTTGCTTTGCTTACAAAGGCCCTTCTATTTTACTTTTAATTTTTATCATGCCAATTAGCAGATTTGTAAAATTCTATATTTGGCCTTGATTGATTTACGTTTAATTTGTTTCTTTAGTTTTTTTCGTCATTTTCTTTGTCAAATCCTTTACTTTAGATAGAGCATCTAACACTCATGTCATTCATTGGCTTTTTCCTCTTTATTTTTCATAGAAGAGCAATTGCAATTCAAGAATAAATTATAAATTAGTCCTTGTTTTTTCCACTTTGAAATTATTAGTTTCTATAATTTCAAAAACTGATTATTTAGTTTTATTTGCTATTTTTCAATTTATTTTTATTTTTTTCTTTAACGTATAGAAAAGGAATAAAATAGAAGTGAAAATATGAAAAGATTTATAAGAAGAAAAGATATTTTACAATTAAGAAAAATTGTTGTAGTCAACATTGGGTAAAAGAATTAAATAATTAATTTTTTAAATTAAAAACACTAACTAATTAATTTCTCGAAACAAAAAAGACTAACTTATAATTTACTTTGCAATTCAAGGAACTCCTTCATCATTAGTTTCTATAATTTCAAAAACTGATTATTTAGTTTTAGTTGCTATTTTTTAATTTACTTTTATTTTTTTCTTTAACATATAGAAAAGGAATAAAAAAGAAGTGAAAATATGAAAAGATTGATAAGAAAAAAAGATATTTTACAATTAAGAAAAATTGCCATAGTCAACACCGATTAAAAGAATTAAATAATTAATTTTTTAAATTAAAAACACTAACTAATTAATTTCTCGAAACAAAAAAAACTAATTTATAATTTACTTTACAATTCAAGTAACTCCTTCATCATTGTTTTCAGCTAATTTCTTTCATATAAGTATCCTAACCAATATAAAATGAGTGCATTAAAAAGAATTGTGTTAAATATAAGAAACTAAACGATTTTATAAATATGATATGATGATTTTATTTTTGTGCCCAAAGTTGTAGTCTAGAGACACTTTTATACTTTCTTTAAAAAAATTAATTATTTTTTTTAATTGCAAGTTGATTGTGAATATACACAAAAAACACTTAATATTTACTTTTCTTTTAAATGAATATTTTGAAATCAATTCCTCTAAAATAAATTTAAAAACAATACCCGATGATACCATAGTTTTTAAATAGAGTTTTTTTATTCTAATATTATTTATTATTTTGAGTATATATATATATGATGATTTTATTTTTATGTCTAAAGTAGTAGTCTGGATAATCTTTTATGCTTTCTTTAAAAATTAACATACTTTTAAAACTTAATATTCTCATCAATATTATAAAAATTTATTTTAAATCTTAAAAGTTTTAAGAAGTTTTCAAAAAAATTAATCGTTGTTTTATTTTCTCAATACAATCTTATAAAATAAATAATTAATTTATACATTTTTTTTTAGGATTTTTGTTAAATTGCAAATATTATTGAAAGAAGACTTTATTCAATTTTCTGAAATATTGATCCGAAAAGATCATCAGTGGTTCCTTCTCTTGTCCTATAATTTGGCAGTAGAATTTGATCCTTTCAAATGTGTAGAAGCAAACTGGAGATTTGCATTTGGAATTTTAGTAGGCTAAGGCATAGCTGCAAAAGAAGACCTTCTCTGTCTATTCATTCATTTACAGTATCTAGATTTTAAGACAAAAAACAGAGTTCATCTTAACTCTATGGTGTTTTTGTTTTCTTCTCGTAGAATTCTTTTTATTTATTCAGTTTGTTAATTGAAAATTGATTCAGTTTTCCAGATAATAATAATAATTAAAAAAAAGAAGAAGAAGACAGGGACAGTTGGGTTGACAAATGACAACAAGTGGCAGCATATGTACGACGTAGTACTGATGATCCCTGACCCACTTTACAAAGGCTGCCGCCCCCATCAAAATTTAAACCTTTGATTCCTGCTAGCATGATTTAGTTGACGGAAATTTTGCACAGCAAGGCAAAAATCAAGTGGAAATGGAGAACAAAAGATCAGCTAATGGGTCTAAAGATCAATGCTTGTACATTATCAGCAACAGTAGAAGCATTTTCATCATCTCCATGCTGGTACATAACTTGGGCAGTTCTCGCAAGATTCAAGGATGCCTGGATGATTGATAGAGGCAATTCAGTCGTTGGAGCCACCAATTCACTGTTGAGCTCTAACCATGAACTGCTAATGAGATTCCTTATGTGTTCTCTTGCTTCTTTTTCACTAGAAAAACCTTTCTCCTTCGCATAACATTCTATGCTTGATGCTACATCTCCTCTTTCTTGTTCCTCCTGGAAATAAAGTAAGAAATTCAAGTAATAAAGTTGACATTTTTTGGATTAGGCTATATATCCTGACATTTTCCTGGAACTTTTTAGTTACATACCTCTGCAGTTCCTAAATCATCCCAGAGTCTTAGAATTTGTCCCGAGACAGAGAAGAGGTTGGGGTATGGTTTCATCATTGCTGCTGTTTCATTTGTAACATTTTGTCCTATGAGAAAAAAGCATGGACCGATGCCATGTATGTGCCTCCTGTGGTCACCCCATTAGCTAGATATTCCTCTAGAGTAGGTACATATCCCTTGTTGAACCATTTTGCTTCCACTAGATAAGCTTCGATGATGTCTATCCACTGCAAGAATAACAAATTTTCTCTCATTTTAATTCTCAGGTAAATGATGGATTTGAAAAAGAAAAATATAAGGAAATCTGTAGAAATTACTGTTCTCTTCAGGTATGGGACAGTGTTCCAGCCTTGTTCTTTGAGGACTCTGTAGCCAATATCATTGGTTGTGTTGTACAACGCCATGTAACATATCTTCATGTATTCTGGGAGCTGCTCCATTGCATTAAGATCCCATCTGTAATCCAACAAGACATGTTCAGTTTGTGTTTCTAAGGATAATTGCTGTTTAATTAAGGCATTAAAGAACAGAATGGATCTAATTAATAACTAACCTTCGAATCGCATCGGTGAACAGAATAAGGTCATCTAGAGAACCATAACTGTCGAAGACATCATCAAGAACTAGTAAAATCGCAATCATTTTCGTCAGCTCGATTCGGCAACTTGAATGATATGGTTCTGGAAATATTCCTACTGTCCATAGGAAACACTCCAATGGTCTGTCTCTAGCAAAACTCAACTTATCAACCAGACCTAATTGTTTCCACCACCTGAAACAAAAAAATCAAAATATAAACATTCTATTTTAGTCCTTATCGCGATGGATTACAATCATGCTGAAGCAGCATATGGGCTAGAACAATTTAATTACCTGATTATCTCAGTCAACTCAGTGTTGTGCTGTTGCTGAACCATATTAAAATCTAAACTCGCTAGTTGGAAAAGATCTGGATTAAAGTTGCTTTCTCTGCTATAACAGTTGATGTAGTTTCTAGCTTCCAGCCTTGCCATCCTCAAATGCCTTGGAAGTTTCAGGGCTTGAGCTACATAGTTTCTTGAGTTTGAAGTCATAAAAGGCATTAATCGTTGGAGACTTGTCCTGGTGAAGCTCATGGCTTGCAATAACATTTCTTCGTTCTTTGTGGCCAAATATGATGCCTCATGTAAACTTAACATGCCCCATCTGTCTTCAGCCAGGAATTCTATCAGTTTCCCTTCCCTGCTGATAAATTTTTGAAAAACATCTGTAAATGCAGAATAAGATATTAGTATCTTAAGGTAATTGGAATTGCATGAGCTATACTTCACTGCTTGTAAATTAAATTAAATTTCAAACAAGAAAAAACAAGAGATTGTTGTTTTACCTGAATTGGCAGGCTTGCCATTATGTCTCAACAACCTGAAACGAAGAGCAGTGACAAAGAGATCTTCTCTTGAATTCCAATCAGAAAACCTTTCAAGTTGTGTGTCGATTTCTTCTTCGAAATGATGCGAAATGCCTAGCCGTTGAATTGTATCGATTAAATTCAAAGTAGAAACTGGGTCAGAAGATTTTCTCAACACCATTTGGGTGCTTTCAACTAGTTCTTCCAAGGTTTTGGTACGATACTTTCTATCAGCATGACTAGGCAATAATACCTGCAAAAAAAAAAAAAAAAAACACCAATTAATCCGAACTTTTTTTCCCTAGATATGTACAAGTAGTAAAGTATCATCAAGTTAATTTTTACAATAACGAGACTAAATTTATTATTTTATAAGTTAAATCAATGTCAAAACATGTCTAATTTTTGATTGATCAAGTAGATATTTTTTTAGGCCAAACCGGTTAAAACTCAATATAACTATAGATAATTATGGCTAATTATTTTTAGACAACGAGAGTTGAATTTTAAGTTTGATAAAATCAAGATAATCTCTTTTTAACTAAACTACATTCTTGGTAGTCAGTTAATCCAAACTATAACAAAAGAGAAGAGACCGGAGAATAATTGATGAAATGATACATACTGTGTTATTTAAGTGGATGGATTTCAACAAGGAGTCTGTACTTGTAAGTGGTTTAGACAAAGGTTTTGACAATGACAACGGCGAAGGTGAAGGTGATGGTGATGGTAAAGGCCACGACGATAATTGGCAAGTGCAAGGCTGTGAATGAGCTCCCTTTGTGACTCCAAGTTGATCGGTTGGCCAAGCTGGCCACCGCGAAAATTTGGAAATGCTCCTAATTCCGGCCATGTGTACGTATTGATTGATTGATAGCTAGCTAGCTTCTGGTATTCCAATATTGGTTTTGGATACGTAGTGAGTTCGTTACGATGCATATATATAGATTTATCAACCAGTTATTTGCGTTGCCAAATGAATAGCATGTGAGTCTAATATTACAATATTTGGCAGCCACTTTGGACCAAAAATTAAAATAAAATAAAATAAAATAAACCTTCTTTGATTGCGTACCACCCCAAATATCCAAAAATATAATCAGTTGGATAGGAGAAATTATTGAAAATGGTGAGTAAATTATAAATTAGTCCTTCTAGTTTTTTGAAAAGAATTAATAGTCCCTCTAGTCTCAAAAAATAATTAATTAATGTTTATGTTTTTAAATCTATTTGTAATTCAATCCTTTTGTTATTTTCTAATTTATTTTTTATTTTTGGTTTTAAGAAATAGAAAAAAATATAGGCAAATTAATGAGAAAAAAAAGATATTTTTGGAAACAAAGTAATATTAAATTAATTATACTCAATATTGGAACAAAGAACTAATTAGTTAGCTATTTAATTTATTTTGCAGGACTAAAGGGACTAATTTATAATTTACTCCCAAAATGGCAGTTACACAAACAAGAAATTATGACAAGTTAATTTGGTCATCTATCAAATGACTTGTACAAATGTTTTGTGTTATATATGGTTTTGATATGACATACAATATTGTTTTAAATTTAATGACATCGAAGGAGTATTTACTAATACTTATTCCATAGAAGAGAGATAAATCAAAAAACAAAAAAATTCTAGTTGTTAATATTTTTATCCGTCTCTCTTATTCATAAAGTAAATATTATAAATTATTTTTTGAGTATTCTAAAAATTTTCTAATATTCTATAGTTTCAAACATGCAAAACCGCTAATGCACATCTCGATCAACTTGCTAGCTATTTCTACGCCGCCCGCACCCCCCAAACCCACCAACCCCTCCCCCGACGCCGGCGGAAAAAAAAATTGTTAGTTCATAATAATGCAAGAACAAGTTGCTGTGGCTTGCATAATTGAGCTTGGGCTTTGGATAGATAACGTCTTTGACTTACATGATTTTGAAGATGACATTAATTTATAGTACTGTTAGCAGTGGGTGCATGGTGGTCCTAGTTAATGTTTCTCTGTGTCCGTTAATTGAGGAAAGTCCAACGTTTGATGGATGAGATGTTCCTTTTGCTCCTGTCATGGGGAGAAGAATTCGGTTCTAGTTTAAATACTAAATCGAACCGAGATAATTTAGTTGAATGGATTCGGTTTGTATGGTTTTTGATTAAAATGTTCGATTTCTTTTTTCTTTTTTTCTCTTCGGTTTGGTTTGGTAAACCGAACCAACCAAGCCAACCGATTAGTTTCTTTATTTTTTTTTTAAAAGATTTTGAGACCGAATAAATCAAACATTTAAACTGTTATATCCATAAAAGATTGTACTTCGTGCAACAAAATTTTGAAAATATCTCATCTTATTTCCACATTTTTGTAATTTTCTTGTGTAAATTATGAAACGATACTAAAATAAAATCACAGAATATAAAACAATATTCGTAATTTTGAAAATATTTCATCGTATTTTGTTTTTTTTTAATTGTTACTCTATTATTGATCTCTATTCTTATTATAAACAAGTCATTACAGATTTATATTTGTAAAAAGTAACTATTTTTATCCAATTAACTATTTTTAAAATCTTTAATGTTTGCTAATTCACCTATCGAATATTTTTGTATTACATTTCGCCCGATCATCTTTCAAACCGACTATACTCGTCAAACTCATTCTTCTATCATGGCATGACCTCACTACATGTCATGTTATCCAAATTTAGGGAGAGTCGGGCTTGAAAGGTCATTAGTCGTAGTTCCAATTTAGCAGGAGGAGTTGGCTTAAATAGACCATTTCAAAATAATAATAATAATAATAATAATGGAAACAAAAAAGAAAAAGAAAATTAAGCTATTGACTAAAAACATTAATTTCTTTTCAATATTTTATATTACTTCCCTGTCTTAGCATTCCGTATTTCCATTACTCTTCTGAGGTTATAATTAAAAAAAAAATCATTAAAAAATTAATTAAATATTGGATAACATTTTATCTAACATGGAATTCCTAAACATATGTAAATATATTCATGGAGACTGAAAAAATCTGAGGAAATGAGATATTAAAACCTTTGAGTGACAAAATTTAATTATTGCATATTTATTTTGTGCAAAATAGTTAATATTAATTAACTCATGAACGTTGTTAGAAAAGATTATATAGTATAAAAAATAAAATTTCTACTTCACAAAAAGCATAAAATAATTACCAAAAAAGAAAAAGACTTCGTTGTTTGTGAACCAAGTATGACTCATCCAAAAAACACCTTTTCCAACGGTTTTTCTATCATTTAAAGGCGGCTATAATCGTCTTACGTATAATATCGATAGTGTTGCGTTTGCACAAAATATTTGAGGCGGTTTCAAACCTCCTTTGATTTCCCAAAATTTTTTAAATTTTAGCAAGGAGAAATGATTAGGCGCCGTTGCAACCGCCTCTAACTTTATAATAAAAAATTCAATTTATAAAGACGAGTTACACAACCTTATCTCATGTTTTAGTTTTATCAGCCCTCCAAATTTAATAATTCTACTCTAGTTTTTTTTTTTTTTTTTTTGTCAAAATTAATAAATTAAAAAAAAACATTACACATTAAATGAAAATAAAATAAGATTATATCACTTACACAGTATTATTAAATTTGTAATTATCAAATTCAAAATACATAAAGCTTGAAACATTCATAAGACATGATGATAATAACCTAAAGTATTAAACACTTGTTTAAAACAGTTAAACAAAGTATCTAATGTCTTAAAATATACGGCTCGTATTCATAAAAAGCAACTCTCTCGTTTTTTTAGAAAATACTTCATTTTGACTAATGACTTGATTGTAATCGAAGATTAAGAGAAGAAGTAATTTGACCATTGATTACAAGCACAATTTCAAAGTGAATAAGAATCAATAATATAAATATAATCAATTATAACCCATATTTAATCTTAAAAAAATCATATGATAAAGAAGTAATAGACAAAATTTTACTATTTTGATGCAATAACTTAGTGTTTGATCACTAAATTTTAGCTAAAGGGATCAAAGCAAGACCCTAAAAATCAACAAAACAAAAACATCAACAACAAGTGACCAAAATCTAAAAAGAACCTTGGGGATATATGTGATAGTTGTTTATTCAATTCTTTTGCAATCTCCTCCGGAAGATCAAAAACAACTCCTTGAATCTCGTATAAACACATCATACTTAACTTGTTTTGAAGAATGCAATGCATCAAGAAGAAAAAAACTCCCCTAAACATATTCAAAACATTTCACAAAAACATACATTTTTATCAACGATTAGATGTATTTTTGAACTACTATAGGATAAACATTAGAAAGAAATCCAAGTAATAGATAGAAACCTTCTAGAATAGGTTATCAATTGCAACATTGCCCATCCTTACGGACACAAAGGCCCAATTCAAGTTACCGACAAGATGCTAAAATAGCTACAAAGGTTGTATTCCACATATACTAGTAAAGTAAACAAATATACTCCAAACATCCAAAGAAAGAAAAGTTTAAAAACATCAAATAAACAAGTTTGTCAAGCATGTAGAGTAAACAAAATACAAGACTCTAATCATACTACTTGGAAACACTATTGCATAGATCTAATTGCTCTTTCCGGCATAGATTTTATAAGAACACAATTGCATATCTATCATGAAATCAAACTTTTACCATTTCTTCCTCAAGCTATGCTTTTTCAAGTGCCATTTCCTCTCTTCTCTTTTTCACCTTTTCAATCTCTCGCTCGCAACATAAAAGTGAATAAATACGAGCCGATATCAAATAATTGATCACATTACCATTGACTTCAAATATTTAGCCATTGATTTCATAATGAACTTACTATAAAGAGATACTAAGTGAGTGCAAAGACAAAGAATTCATAGCAAAAGGAAAACGAAATGAAATTCTAAATGCAATTTACAAGTTTCTTATTCTTATGTTTATTTATTTGTATGTATTTGATTGCTTATTAGAAATTCATAGCTTGTTGATTTGCTATGGCCCTCGTTCTTCGAGTGCAAGTCATTTAAACCTTATTTTTGATAAAATTGAGCCATTTGGAGATAAATTTGAGCATTTGATTCATTAATATGTGTTAAAAAGTAACATAACACTTCCTATTGTCTTATCTAATAATTTGATTGAGATGGTTTTTTAATTTGGAATTAGAGTTTTAATGACCAAATATACATGAGTTCGAATCTCACAGTTTGGCCTACTCGAGTGAGTGTATTAGAGAATAATATAAAATTATTCTTAAAATCTAATTGACTTTTGGATTGAAATGGTTCTATAAAAAATAAATTGTCATTTCATGCATGAACTTGATTCATGCATGCATGCACTTCATAATAACGAAGAACAAGTTGCTATAGCTTGCACTAGTTAGATACCTAAGATACGCTACGATCAAACAACCGTTGCATACGTAGGGTTAACGAGTCGTTTGGCATATTGAGTGAGATGGTTTTTTAATTTAGAATTATAGTCTTAATGACAAAACAAACACGAGTTCAAATCTCACAGTTTGGCCTATTGAGTGAGTGTATTAGATAATAATATAAAATTATTATTGAAATCTCACCGATTTTTGGATTGACATGGTTCTATAAAAAAAATTGTCATTTCATGCATGAACTTGATTCATGAATGCATGCACTTCATAATAATGAAGAACAAATTGCTATAGCTTGCACTAGTTAGATATCTACGCTACGCTACGATCAAACAACTCGTTACATATGTAAGTTAACGACTCGTATGGTGTAGCACAAATAGAAGTTTTATTTCTAGTGATTAGTGTAAATCAAATCTATATATTGAACGAAATCATTTGATTTATACACATTTATTAAAAATATATTTAATAATATCATAAAAATTTGTATTTGAATAATTGAAAGGTTCTTTCAAAACATTATCTAACTTATTTTATTTTAAAAAATAAATTTTAGAATATGAAAAAAATAATAATAATAATTAGTATTATGTGTATAGATATATAGTTAATTTCTAACAAAACTTACGAGATATAAAAAAAAATATACAAAAAAAAAAAATCCACTTAAATTGTATGAAATATATTGAAGCCAATAGATTAAAATAAAAACTACAACAAATTTGATTCTGATAAATTCTGAATAAATATATACAAAAAAGCAAATAAAACTTGTGAATTTTTTAATTGATTATTAATTTTTTTTTTAAAAAAGAGTCAAACTATCTCAAACATACTTTTAGCTCTCTCTCTCTCTCTCATATATATATATATATATAAAATTAAAATTTATAAATTATAATAATATATTTTAAAAAATAAAACACTCATTTAAAAAGCATAAAAATAATTTATTATATAAATTATAATAATATATTATTTAAAAAATAAAACATCGATATTCTAAAATTTTATTTCAAAATTCATATATTACAAAATCAAATTTATTAACAAATAAAATTATATCAAAAAATTAATCCGATGAGAATTTTAATAAGAAATAAATAATTGAAGAAATAAATTTTAAATAATTAGAATAATATAATCAAAAGTATATGTTCAAACTAATTTTTTTAAAAATGTCATATATATTTTATCATTTTCAAACTCGTATGTAAAATTAAAAAAAATAATAGTTTATTTTTTATACCTAATTTGATGATAATATATACACTTAAGAAAAAATAAAAGAATAAAAAGTCAAACTTGCCTTTGGTTAGCTCTGTGCAACCACATATATATATATATATATATATATATATATATATATATATATATATATGTGTGTGTGTGTGTGTGTGTGTACGCACACATGCATGCGCTCATGTGTGTGAAAAATAAAAAATAAAAAAAAAAAAAAAAAGAAAGAAGGTCATGATCGTGCCTTTTTTGACCTTCTACATCTCCTGGTTTATTATTAAAAAAAATAATGGATTGTGTGGCCTTGTCTGCCATTCAATCCAGGGGAAAAAATGTCAAACCAAGAGAACTAAATATAGTAAATGAACAGTGATTTATGTTTAAACACTCCATTTTTTTTAGTTTTTTAGGCAATAATTGAGCTTGGATTTTGGTTAGGTGACGTCTTTGACTCCGAGATGATTTTGAAGATGACATTTATTGTACTGTTAGTGGTGGGTGGTAGTCCTAATGAATGTTTCTCTGTGTCCATCAATTAAGGAAACTCCAAGTTTACATGAGATGACGTTCATTTTGCTCCTATATATTATTAGGGGGAGCCGAATTCAGTTCGATTTGAAAGACCAAATGGAACCGACATAATATATATATATATATATAGTTGGGCTTGAAAGGTCATCAGCCGTAGTTCCAATGTAGCAGAAGGAGTCGGCGTGAATAGACCATTTTAAAAAAATAATAATGCAAAACGAAAAAAAAGAAAAGAAAAGAAAAAGAAAATTAAGCTATTGACTAAAAAATTAATTTCATTTCAGTATTTGATATTACTGCCCAGTCTTACCATTCCATGGTTCCATTACTCTTTGGAGGTTATAATTAAAAGAAAAAAATCATTAAAAAAAATTAATTAAACATTGGATAACATTTTATCTAACATGGAATTCCTAAACATATGTAAATATTTTCAAAGAGCAATATTCATGGAGAATGAAAAAATCTGACGAAATGAGATATTCAAACCTTCGAGCAACAAAATATAGTGCAAGTTTATTTTGTTCAGACTAGTTAATATTGACTGATGAACGTTGTTTGAAAAGATTATAGAGTATGTAAAAATAAGATTTCTACTTCACAAAAAGCGTAAACAATCACCCAAAAAAAAAAAAAAAACCCAAATAGACTTCATTGTTTTTGAGACAAGTACGACTAATGTACATGATCAGTTATTAATAAGTTGTTGGTCTAATAGTAAACAAATTGATTTTCAAATAAATTTTTTGCTAATATATATGTTTTCATCTTAAAATTACATTTATTAAAAAAAGTTAAATCTTATTACTTTCATTTTGAATATAACTAGTTTCATCTATAGTATAGGATAATGATACATGGAGGAAAAAAAGTACGTGATCAATATAAAGGTCAAATAGAGTAAATAAGTTAATCTATTTTTATATAATTAGACAAATCTCTAATATGTTTTTACATCTTTAATTATATATATATATATATATTATGTTTTTGTGTATTATCCAAATCTCTAATATGTCATTTAATCAAGTTTTTTCACTCAAATTGATAAAATTATACTATTAATTTCAAAAAATTGTTCTTGAGCTATATAAGAATATGATAGAAAAATTTCTCAAGATGTTTTAAAAAATAAAAAGTTTCAAGATTACTCAACTATTAAAAATTTTAAAAATAAATATTTTAACTCAAAAAAAAAAAAACTATACTCTTGTATAACTCAATAGTAGTTTTAAAATGAAAAATATAATTATGTCAATTTGAATAAAAAAACTTGATAGAAGAACATATTGGAGAGTTAGATAATATATATAAAGGCGCTATAGACATGATAGACACAATTACAAATATAAAGAAAAATTAAATACTTAAATATATTAATAATTATTAATAAATTTATCAAAATAATAATTATAAAAGAAAATTTGTTATAATCATTTTCTGTTGATGTTTTTTTTTCATCGTTTCTGGTTGCCGCAACTTAGCAGTGCCTTTCCCTTATAAGCCAAGCCCAATAAGAATTCCTTGGCCTCCAGGTAAGTCCATTGACTCTTCTATATATCTTGCTCGGCATCCGGTTGGCAAAACCTTTTTAGTGCCAGAAGGCAGCTTGATCTTACAGACACAATTGATATTAAAACTCAGTGACCTTTCAGTAATTAAGGCGTTAAAAGTTTAAATTGTTTAGCGAAATTGTAAAATATAATTTATATTATTCTTTAACACATACACACATAATAATAATGAAAAATCTATACAGTAAATAAATAGTAAAAAATCTATACAGTAAATGAATCCTACAAGCAATAATCACCAGAAGCTCTAGCTAAAACTCCTTTGTCACCAACCTTACGTGCCACATTGCACACAACAGCTCCTTTAGGCACAGATCTTAAAGGCATAACGTTGCCAACCTTGAGATTTGCCTTTTTTCCACAATAAACAAACTGACCCGAGCACATCCCTTCGGCCGCAGCGAAAAGCTCCTTTTGAAGCTTATACCTTATAGGGTGTCCAAACGTTACCCTCGCAAGAGAGGCACCTCGACCAGGGTCATGAACTATGTCAGTCATCACTCCTTTAAGGTAGCCGTTTCTCTCCCCCAAAATCGAGGGAACGAAAGCGAGCAGGACTTTTGCGGTGGTGGGTGTGGGACTTGAAGATCGAGCCTGCACCCTTACGTACATTGGGTTCGGATTACCCGACCCATTGAAATGACTGTTTAGGATCATAGTTTTTAATAGTTTAAATCATAGACGGTAGAAAAAATGATCAAAGCGTATTATTGGGATGCTTTAGAATTATTATGCAACGATTGTTATATAATGTAATGATCATTATTTAAAATTATAGTTAGGGTAATTTCGAAGAAGGAAAAAAATGGTTTAGGTTGTAATTTATATTGGTAGGTTTATGTTGGCCTAGGGTTTTGGATTGATATTATGATTTTAACCAGAGCTAACCGCCTAAAATCTTTTTATGATGGCTTGACAGGCAAAAGGATGAAAACGGATCTTCTAATGGCTGGCTCGCATGCCATGTTCAATCTTGCGATGAGTTGATTGAGTACGGTACTGGAAGGGTTCCGATTTAACTGATAAATCCCTCTCCTTGCCACTTCATTTAACTCAAATCATCCACAACGTAGGATACGATGCCACAGGTAGAAGGAAATGCCGAGCAGGGTCTTCCTTGATCCTGGCTTTCATGATCTTGATCCTGAAAGCTGTACAAAAACCTGCGAAGGTAATTATTATGGTGACCTTGTTTGTTCTTACACAAGGGGCCGGCATTGTCTATTCCAACAAACACCAAAAATTTGCTTAGCTATGAGTAGAAGAGATTAGAAGCTGATCATTACAAACTACAAGTGAGACAAGCCTTACAAATTTGAATCTCAGATCTATCCCTTCTTCGTTTTACATAGGATAATCTTAATCAGAAATGAAAAAAATGTATGATATTTATCTCATTTTAAAAACAAATCACTAATATTTAACTAAAAAAAGAAGAAGAAGAAGAAGAAGAAGAAAAGGATACGTGTAACTCAGAAGGTATGACTGTTTTGATTTATCATTTATATTGAAGCAAAAAATAACTTGAAAATAAAATATATATTAACGCTCCATTTGTTTCATGCAGAATAACTTGTTTTCAAAAAATCTCTTACATGAATAATGCTTTTCTAGAAAATATTTTTTATTGTTTGGTTATATATGTTAACGAAAACATTTTGAAAATAATTGTTTGGTGTTTAATAAGTATAAAAAATACGTGTTCAAAAAGAAATGACAAGATTTAATTGATGGAGAGGCTCATGATTTGATTTATTAACAATTATTTAGTCTTGTAAAATATTTCAATCTCTTAAGAACCCTAAGTTATTTTTCATTGTTTTAACCTTATTTTTCATTTGACTATAAAATATTTTTCATTGATTAAGTTTTTTTTAAATAAATCAAATTTGGCAAATAAAGAAAATATTTTACGAAAGCATATTTTCCATAAAACCTTCCATTAGATAAATTCTTTTAGCTCAAAGGAAACATTAAATAGCATTCATCTATCAATAACTTAGTTTTAGTATCCAACTATTGAATTTTAACACTCAAACAATCCTATTAAATAAGAATTATATAAGTAGTAAGAACGTGAAATGTAAAATCAAATTATCAAAATCTAGTAGGAAGATTTCGAATAATGATTTTTATTTTTTATTTTTTTTATTTTTTTAACTAAAGATAGACTTTAGAGTCTAATATCGATCGTAGTTAGGCGATCAGGAGTTAGTGATTAGTATTAGTAGTTAACGGAGTAGAAGAAGGAATGGTCGAATTTGTCTACTGTCATGACACAAATAAGGATCTAATTGCCACCATAAGAAGAGTTCAAGGACTATTGTACCACCTCTTAGATACGTGGGCTAAACTATTCAATTTAGCCCATCACCAAAAGAGACACGTCATTTGCTTAACACAAATTCAAAAGACAAGTCATCCACATTTGAATCGCCGCCTTCTCCTCCCTTCACCGAATCAGATTCTCTGTGACTGGCCACTCAACAGTCCTCTCTGCACACAGGGAAAGAACGACCTGTTGCGCAGACTTGTAACAAAGCCGGCGCTTTCTTCATCTGGGTACACTCTCTTTCTCTTTTATATCTCTGTTTTCTTTCAAAGTTCGTATCTTTTCTCGTTTTAAATGGTTTCTGTTTATATTTTCAACTAACTAAAGTTTGATTATTTTTGGGGTTTTTTGCAGGCTGATGGAAGATGACGTTTCGAACCCGTTTCGAAGAATGTCAATGCGAACTCGAAAGATTGCTCCAAAAATGGCAGCTGCACTTGCCAGCAATGATAACAGAACTCAGGTTTCTGTTTTTCTTTTCTTTTTTAAACTGAAAAGATTTTTTATTATTGAAAATTTTTATTGTTTTATTTATGTTTGGTTGATTAAAAAGATAGTAGTGAAATGGGGCTTTGTTTTTCATTGCAAAGATCGAAGCTATTTGTTGTTTTATTAGTGTTTGGTTGATTTAAGGAGGATGATCTTGATTTTTTTTTTCCTGAAGGCAGCAATTGCCAGACTTGAAGCATTGGAGAATGATTATACAGGAATGGAAACAGTAGAAGCTGTTGATGATGATGAGGCTTCTCTTGACGATGACGATGATGGTATTAGAGTCTCATTCTTTCCATTCTTATATGTTTTTTTTTTCTGTTTTGGTAAATTACTTGTTTCATTTGCCATTTATATGCTTTGCTTTGCTTTACATAGTTTCAAGTTGAAAAGGATCTCCGTTGATGCATTGAAGGTGGAGAGGTCTTTTTTGCGTATAGGACATGTTTATGTCTGCCTCTATCATTTTATCTTTTGTAAGAATTCTATTTAGCTAGCATATTGTAGTTATTAGTATTCATGGAGAAGTATTGTTGTCTGTATTTTTTTTCTCTTTCTGTTTTTCAGGGTGCCAGTTATCTATTCTAACGCATATTCTGTTCTGGCAAGACAAGCTTCTGGCACTTTACTATTTGGATTATAACACATGTCCTTTTTTTGTGAATTTGTTTTTCATTGACGTATTAGTTATGCAAGATGATCGCCATTCCCCTTATCTATGTTTATTCATCTTTATTTTAAAATGTACTCAAAAGGAATTTTTGTTGGCATACATTTTTTGAAACAATTCTGGACTTGGCATTATGATCATCAAAATCCACAACCAATATCTGATTCTGTGATTGAGGAGAGTGATAAGCCTTCTTAAAATCCCTTTCAAGTTTTTTTTCACGGTAGTGGTAGTTTGATGGGATTCGTTAGCAAAGTGAAAGTTGGTCAAATTGTTTATGTTTTTAAACTTTCTTTGATCTCCATTGCAGTCTATATACAAAAGAAGCATAAAGGCACGAAGAGGAAAACCCGGCAAGCAAAAGCACTTGAGAATGCTAGGAAGGCCCCGAGAAATTTTTTGGAGCTCTTGCATGAGGTAAGAATGGATGCTTCTTTTCACTGTCATCTATTAATTGTACGAATAGATGGTCTAAATTTTCGACCTGTGAAAACAGGCAAACCTAGAAGCTTTGCCTCCACATGTTCCATCCTATTTGAGGGCAGCAGTGGGACCTCCAAGCTCTACTTGCCGCAGGCATTTCTGCACTGTTTGTGGGTTCGCTTCCAATTATACATGTGTGAAGTGTGGAATGCGCTTTTGTTCAATCCGATGCCAGAAAATACATGATGATACTCGTTGCCTGAAATTTGTGGCCTGATTGGTAAGACTTGAGCCAGGCTGTTTTTTGTAGATATAACAACACTTCACCTCCATGAGCTTACTATGATAGACTGGAGCCATGTATGGATAGTGCCACTCTGATTTTCAATATGTACATTGGCTATATAAAAAAAAGGAGGGCTTTTTGTCTCCATTATTCTTGGTACATTTACATCTATTTGGTTTGATTCAGTCAGGTGAACAAGGTGCATTTTGAATGCCCATTTATGCATTTAGTCTGTATGAAGTAGGGCTTTGCTCCTGTCTATAGATCTGATTTTAATTTAGCTGGTAAAAAAATATGTGGTTTGTTTCATTCAGTTGACTTTTTTTATTTTTTTGAGTGCGCTTTTTTGTTTTTTGGCAACTCCAAGATTATCAGCTATATCCCAGGTTACTTTTTCACATTTTTAGCAAATATTTTGCTAGGTTTTTCCTTGTTAGTAAATCATTTAGGACATTAAGACAGTCATTATTGTATCCTACGAACTAAAACCATTTCATAGGACAAACAAGTTGACATTTCCTAACTACATATTGCATCAACTCGGATATGTGTTGCGTTCCTGTGACTAGAGTAGCCTCTTTGGGTTTTGAATTATTAGTTACTGACAGTAAAATGAAATGGAAGTGATATTCCAACTTCTCATAAATCATAAAACTTTGCATGCTTTTGAAACAAATACACTCAATCAAGAAACGTACCAAATCAATTGCTTAATGGAACATAGTCCCGTTAGGGACATAACTACTAGAAAATAAGCAAGCTAAGAATCCATGAATCTCTGGATTCAGGCAAACAAATACAATCATATCTAAGGGCTGGCTTGAGTAACTGTAAATGCATCATCAACTGAGAAGACTAAATTCAATTGCTGGTGAGGCTTTGAATGGTGATCTTTAACACCGAGGCAGATCAAGTGGGGGAGGCTGTACAGACTGCAACTTGCCAACTCCATTCTCAACTAGAAAAGCCATAGCCAAACCCCAGTTGAGATGTGAATCTAGATGACAGTGCAACAACCACATTCCTGTTTCAGACCAGGTGAGCAATGTGAGGTATCATATCAGTCACTCTGTTCAATACTGAAACCAAACTAAATATATTAAATGTATATGCATAGTCTCCCTGTATTACCTGGATTATCAGCCTCGAATCGGATGGCTACCCATCCGCCAGGAGGGTTTCCAATGGTATTTCTAAATGGTGGATCAATTAGGTTGAACTTTGCTGGATCTGTTCGAGGGTTGAAGTTACCAAAGCCTGACCCTATAACTGCAAAATGGTATCCATGGAGATGCATTGGGTGGTTCTCGATTGTGACTATACTGGTATCCTGGAACACTATTTGTACCTTTGCACCAAATTTCAATTTGTAAACCTTGGTTGCTTTAACAGGCTGCCATAGTCCTCGGGGGACATTGCCAGTGTAATCAAATTGTATAGGGGGAACAGGTGGAAAGTCCGTGGTAAAGATTCCAGGTTGGCCTTGGTAGTAGGCCTGCATTAAGGAGTTTCTTCTTGGTTGTACAAAAGACACATTGTTTATGCTAGCTGTGAAACGAGTTCCATTTGGACCTTGGCAGCGAGGGCTGTTAGGATTGGTGCAGTTGATGAGTCCTAATCCCACTGTGAAAAACAGGTTGTGATCGATCTGAAGGGGGACTTTAACCTTGGAAGGGCTCCTTAGGCTGGAAGTGAATGCAATTGCACTGTTTGTGTCATTGAAACCTGGTAGTTGTGGGAAGATAGGTGTTGACGACTTCCCGTTCTTAGCATTGCAAGGAGCAGATTTGTATTCGAGGATTGCAGTTGTGGTGGTATTGTCAAAAGGTGCATTGGCTGAGTTATAGGCATGAGCTGCCATGTAGTAGCGACCTGGGGTTTGATCAGCAGTGATAAGGACATCGGTTGTCTGACCAGGTGCTATCATGATGAATGGGGTTGTGAAAGGCTTGGTGTAGGAAGCATCAACTGCAACTACTGTCATTCTATGGTTGGCAACTGCAAAGAAGAGTTCTTGGTTCAGGGCAGAATTTATGATCCGTAGTAGGATTGTTGCGCCAGCATCCACAGGAAATCTCTCAGTTTCTATATTGTCAAAACCACAACAGAAGTGATATTATGGTCAATGGTTAGTGAAAATTCAAGTTACAGTTAGAGCTGAATAAATCCAAAAGCTAAACTGGCAAACCTTGCTTGGAGCATCTGTAGAGATCGCCGGGTTGGCCATTGATGGTATAAGCATCAGACACATTTGGTGCTGCACCTGTGAAATCTGATATCCTTTCGACATCCAGAGGGTTCCTGTCCCACCACTCCCCTGTTAATCAAAAACATAATCAGTTGGTCAGCTATGCCACCATCTACTGATTTGAAGACTTTGAATTCAAAATGAAATATGGGTTACCAAGAAGAATGGGAATTTCACTCCTGGGCATTGGGAATGGGTATGGAGAACCCAATTTAGGACGAATGATTAGAGCACCATAAACGGTGGCTCTAAGCCATCTGCTATGAGCATGCCACCACAAAGTCCCCTCTTGATTTTGGATTGTGAACCGGTAGGTATAACTCCTTCCTGGTTGGATAGGGCATTGAGTGATGCGATCAGGTCCATCTGCCCATGGATTTCGCAGCTGTCGGATTCCATGCCTGATTCATCCAGACGCAACAATTGATCATGAGCTAAAACATGCATGTATGTATATGCGATTTCTCCTTTTTCCTCATCTACTTTCATAGCATGTTTGATAATTACCAGTGGAGGGTAATATTGTATCTAGCATTATTTATTGCTTTGATCACAAGAGAGTCGCCATCGCGCACTTGCAATATTGGTCCTGGAAATAGCCCATTCACTGTAATTGTGCTATGGGTTCTGCACAGCCTCTTCACTGGTCTAGCTTGAATCTGTTTCAATCCAGAAAACACAGGAAAAAGGAATTACTTCATAGCTTCATTCACACACACACACATAATAAGAAGATAGTAATGAAGAGAGCACATACAACAAAATCATGGTAGTGAGTTTCTGCTTCAGAGAAATGAGCTTGGAAACTGAAGATTGCAAAAATGCTAAGAAAGAAGCAGTAGGAAAATTGCTTGACAGTCAAGTTATGAGTCTCCATTGCTTTCTTAGCCTTTGTTGTATAAACTTATGAGAGATGATGTGTAAGCCTAGGAAGACCATGTATTTATACTAAGATAAAGCAGGGAAAGGACAGGACAGGACTTGAACATTTCTTTCTTTCTTTTTTCTCTTTGAAAGGGAAGTGTTTAGGCAGATTAGGTTATAGGAGTCAACAGTGACACTAACAAGTTCTTGGGACGGTTTTGTCTAACCATAAAGGGGATTTGGTGCACCCACTTGCCCCCATCAATATTTTGATTAACCAAATGAAGATTCTGCACTGAATGGACAAAGGCACATATGCACCAATCATATGATCTTGCTGCTGGGCTGTTGCAACTCATACTCTTCTGGTATTTTGGAGACTTATGCTTTAAAGGCCCAATATCTTCATTACTATTTAGCTTAGTGGTGAATTGACTTGTTTCACTATATATGCCAATTGGTTTGCAATTACAATCTTCTTTTCTCTCTCTTTATTTAGTGGCTATATGGTATCTTTGGGCTAGCTTACATGTACTAATAAAACTTAAGATCTGATCAAACTACTGGGTCGTCGGATTATTAGTTCAACGAATGGATCATTCGTCGGACTGCTAAATTGTTTATATATATGAAGGCACCAAGTTCAAACTACATTTTTTTTTGGTAAATCGACTACATCTTGATCCATCGGTCCCTCTAGCTAGGTTTCATCAGATCGAATCCTTTGCGTATATGATCTTTGACATCAATTTAAACCGATTAAGTGGTCGGATCATTGGATTTTCGATCAGACTAAACGATCATTTCTGGATTTAATAACTTCTAGAAAAATAATAAAATTACCTATTTGCGCCGCTTTTAATCAGTTAAAGAGTAATTCTCTCTCTACTCTTTATGCATTGACTAGGTAGATTCCATTGGTACATACAATATTATTAATTTGAGGTGTGATTTAGGGGAAAATATTCAGTAAGATTAGTATTATTTTAAGAGAAAATTGGCTTAAACAACTAGCAAATCACACGACCTTTCACCTTCTGTGGAATAAAAATCACATCATTTCTTCGAAGATAAAAATTGTTAAATTGACTAACAAAGCTCTACTAACAATAGAAAATGAAAAAAAATTGATACCTTTTAGCTTCGTCATGATTAGACAATTGATTAAGTAGAAGATCAGTTGTTAGCTCAACCATTATAGACTGCCTATCGACCCCATGTGGACAAGTCATTTTTCTCTGCTGGTAAATAAAATAGAAGATCAAATGTTCTCTTTCAAGTTCAAAACTTTCAAGGTGCAAAAAATCTTAGGACAGTTGGGGTAAGGTTGAATTTTGGATTGGGTTTGGTGGAAGGAGGAGAAGGATAATGAATGATGCAAGCTTTTCTGTTATCAGCCCATTTGTTAAGATGCCTGCAAATAGTTTAATCCCAAATTCCATGGGCTTGACAATGGTGATGTTGTTTGACTACTTATATTTTACATTCTAATGACTAGAGAGGAAGAAAAGAAGGTCAAACATCACGTAGATATAATTATGGTTAAATGTTATTGAATTTTAAATCGTTGGAAATTCATTTTTTTCAACTTCCGGTCTTTCTTTAATTATTTTTTATTTGAAATTGAATATTTTTATTAGATTTCTATCAATTTTAACGGTAGAAGTATGTATGAATTTGATGTTTTAACTTTTTCAATAATTAAAAAATTATTAAAACTCATGGTGTTTTAGTTTTTCTTTCGAAACTTATCGCTTTCCGTCAAAATGTTCTTTTAATGCTTACCTTTAGCATTTAGAAAGACATAAGGCGACGTCAAGACTCATGACCTCGGATCATCGTCAATGGGGTTTTTTGACTAGTTATATTTTACATGCTAAAGACTAGACAGCCAAGAGGAGAGGAAAGATGGTCAAGCAATATTCGTATATACATATATAGCTTAACAGTCCAAACTAAAATGAATATTTTAATTCTTAATTTTGGACTGATTTTCTCTCAATTATTTTTTATTTGAAATTGAATCATTTTACTAGGTTTCCATAAATTTTAATTATAGAAGTACACGTGATTCGTGCATAATTAATTTTTTAACTTATCCAAAAACTAAAAATATGCCAAAAATCTATGTATATTTTGCTTTTCCTTCCAAAATTTATATCTTTCTTTCTAAAATATTTTTTAATTGGTTAAGAGAGAGAAAAATAAGTTTTGAAGAAAAAAACGAAACATTTATAAGTTTTAGCATATATTTAAATGTTAAAAAATTACACTTATACAATAAAATTGAAAAAACAAAAAATTCAACAAAAAATCCAATTTCAATAGAAAATTTGTTGAAAAAAATTCTAACACAAAATTAGAAGTTGAAGAACTCATCTTCAAATGACTTGAAATTTAAACCGTTTGGTATATAAGTATATAAAGGAATTGATTTCTCGAAAATTTGGGTTTGAAACCAATTTTTATTTTTATTTTATTTATTTATTTATTTGGATCAAACGGTGAACTTGAATATCTACAAGTGGGGGTTTAAAATTGAAAATTTCAAGCACAATTAGAACTTTCAAGTCCTGAATTCAACCAAGTGAGGATTTGAATTCATATCCTCTTGTAAATGCGATAGACGTTACTCCTTCAATCGGCAATTACTTGCAATAAATCACTAATGACCTATTTTTGGACATGAGTGTTTTCATTTGTGCTATTGTCATTATTTTTTTTTTAAAAAAAAAAGAAGAAAAAACCTCACTAACAACTCATCATGTTTGTTTTACTAGTTTTTCAACAGAACAAGTATACGTAGACATCAATAAAGGCACTAGTTAATTCATTAAGTACTTTTCTTCTGTATTAGGTGATAAATATTGAATTGAGGAGCAGGTCTGGCCGGTCTACTTCCAGGTTTTCATCAATACTAGAAAAAGGAACAATACCTTAGGGCTCAAGCAACTTCATGTGAAGCTTCCTCCACTCCCCCAAATTTTCTTTGGAAGAATATAACATCTTCAGTGGCACCTGGAAACGCAGGATTCCATAGAGCATAACAAATTAGGTAGCCTGCCAATTGACTTGGAAGTATAGTTTTGTGCCCAAAGATGAAGCTTATACACATACGTGTTCCCTCATGACAATATTCTGTTGGGACTGTTAGCATAGTAGGGCCATTTTGTTATCTAACAAGCTTAGCCTGACAGCAACTTTCTAAAATAACATCTGCCCAAATCCAGTGATCTAAGAGGGTGAAGTCTAGAATACCGGCCTCGGCAAAACTCCGATGCCGGTTAAACCAATGGATTTGAATATAAAGACAATTAGCAGGGGCAAAGGTGAGCATCATAGCAACCCCCTTATCAATGGTTTAACCCGATGAACTGGAGTAGAACATATCTAAGTTTGAATTGAAAACAGGCCTTTTTAGGTTCACAGATCAAGCAATATATTCCTATGCTTCTTTAAAGTTCAAGCAACATGAACAAAAAATAACAAAGGATGCATTGCACAAAAGCATACGTCAAGAGTACAAAGATACAAACCTGTGCTGTGTAAAAATTGAAAGAATATCCAAAGAAATTGTGAAAATCTGGCACAAAATTTCCAAAATAGCACTGGTTGGCCACGATGGCTAGTAGACTTATACCAATCCAGCAGGGAAATCGCATGGTAAAATATGAGTCCAAAGAGAGTATCAGTCACAGAGCTTGAGCACTGTGTTCCACACTGCCTATTGTCGACAGGAAGTGCAGTAATTCCAGATCAGGTGCAACTCCAAAAGCCGAAACAAAATGCCTGCCAATCAGGCAAAAACACATTAAGCAACAATCTTTATATTTGAGCTGCCTGCTGCTTCAATGCCTGAAATAACTTGATTTTTGACTCGCAGATCTTAAGAAACTGGGACAATAAAGAAGAGTCCCCAGTCACTATCTTCCTCGCAACATCAAGGGGACTCCAACTCTTCAATTCTTTGGAAATCCGATCACCAACTTCAGCCTCATTTATGGATGGAATTAAACTTTCTAGAATATGGAAAACACGCCCAGGACCTTCATCCTGTTCCTTTTTCCTAAGAGAGGAAAGTATAATCTCCAAACTCTCATCCTCCGGTCTGTCAATCTGACCTCTGATCCATTTTGCAACCTCCTCAACTATATAATATAGAGATTGGATTGAATCCCGAATGTCATTAAACACCAGAGATGTATGCTGGTCCATAGGTCCACCTTTCTTCTTTTTCTTTCCAGATGGAAGAGATGATCGTACGCAAGATTGAATCACAAGACCATGCCAAGCCAATGGCTCCGTAACCAATTGCACTAAAATTGGAAGATCAACCCTTGGAGAGCAAAAAAGAGACTCCCTGGATTTGATCTTCTCTGAAATATACTTCACCAGCAAAGTATCCACTACATGCCAAATACCACCCCCGAACTGATCTCCATTTGGCTGCAAGGGCTCATGGGAATTCAAATTCCAAGCATTCAAAAAGACAGCAAAGTTTATCCAGTCAATCTTGTCCGAACCAAAAGCCTGCATCAAATGCAAACACAAAATTTACACAACGACATACCAAGTTCTAGTGATATTTAAGTGATCCGTATTTGGTGACTTCAACATGGGAAGCTGGTGATCAGCAGTTACTGATTTTTTGAAAGACCATAATTTTAACAAGAAGCACAAGCATTTTAAATATATAATAACTTGGTGTGCAACCAAAGAAATTATGGTGGAAAAAAGGTAAGATAACCTGCCAAATACACATGCTTTCACACCTACAACAGTGTCTCATGCCTACATCATCTCATCTCTGTGTGAACCAGAATTATATGACCATGTCAAGAAGCATATCATGAAAAATAGAGAGAAGTAGAAACGAATGGAATAAGATTGAAAGCACAGTTATACCTCAAAAGATTTGACGCCACTGGAAACCCCCATAACCACTTCGACTGCATCACTTAAAGAAAAGCCTAACATCTTTGCATGCTGCTCAAGCAAAAACTTAAACTCTGAGGAGATTTTAGACATAGATATAGACCCATTTTCTTCAACATTCTCCTTAAGTGATGCTGAAGCACTGTGAATAGACAGATAGATAATCCGAGGGAGAAGGGATTTCCGTTCAATAACTCTCCGCACATTTCCTTCCCTTTCTTTTGTCTATATTAAAGTCAAGAAATAGAAACTAAAGGGAATTAGGAACATACAGAAAAGTCCATTAAGCATATGGTTTGCTATCACCATATATTACATACTGAAGCATATGAATGAAGAAGTTCCTTACCAAGTTTTCTTTAGGACAATATGACACTCCTTCAAATGGACCTGGGAAATGAATCATGTCAATATACAAGAGAATTCATAGAGACAGGAAACAAGAAAACATCATAGCTTCTTCAATACCACTGAATGTAATATGGTGACTTAAAAAATTTAGATATTAAAAAATGACATCCACATGACTAACCTAAAAGATAATTTTTTTCTGAAGTTGGTGTCCACCAAGGCCGTGATTGGAAATCTTCATTGAATGTCAAGGTTTTCGATCCAATCTCATTGGATAGCTCAACGAAGTGAATTCCACCATTCAAGCTTTCAAGAACACGCTGAAAGACAACATATTCATCTGTCATCAGACACAAAGGTATGCTATTAATAGCTGGAGTTGAAACAGATGAAAGTGATAAATACCTCTTCTTCTTCAATGTTATCTGCCTTTTGTTTTAGCTGTAGAATGGGTGTTTCAACCCGTGCGACTAAATACTGACTAGATCGTTGCAATTGCTCTTTAAATTGAACAAACTCTATTACCTGAAACACAAAGTAAGAGGACTGTCTTAATTACAATCATTTCAATACTGTATCCCATTCAATCTAAGGGCATATTACCAGATTCATGGGGATAAAGCAAGATACAGAACAAACGTTTTAGGTGGACAAAGGCAAAGACCAAAAAATGCCAGTCATCCACAGGTAGACAATCTAATCAAGCAATTGGAAAGATAGCTATATCCAATGAACCGGCAAACAATTCACAGTATCATCTAAGATTTATTAAAAAAAAAAAAAAAAACTCGCAATAAATTTTCAACACGAAATAAAAATAAGTAGATTGATAATGCAGCATACTTTAGAGTAATTTCTATGGCGATAAGCAAGAAATGTCAGATCTGCAGATTCCCTGAAGTGGTCATCCATAAACCTGAGGTAATCTTTTAGCAGATTATTCAAATCCCCCCAAAGAGGAGATACCGACATCTGTGGCAAGATGTGGTGCGAAACAGTTTCCATCAGAATGTTCTTCACGTCCAAAGATTTATACCTACACAGAGATTTAGAGAGCTGCTTTGGAACTTAGGAAAACCAAGGTACTTTGATAAGTATAAAAGTGGGGCAGACTGAGTAACCCAGTGGCTAAACAGAATTGGAAATAAAGGCCAAAAGGTAACAGTATTTCATCAACTAACAAAGTAAAATGCATATTAAAGATCTTCACCATTCATAAGCTAATGAAATTGCACCCAAGTGTGAATACAAGTGCAACAACAAGATCTTGTACTGCCATATATATCTGCCAAAAAATGACACAAAAATTAGTTTGATGAATGTGAAATACCCAAAACAGCTTACAGTTTCTGGCAGAAAACCAATGGTCTCACATGCTTAGCATCTGTATCCATTAATCATCAATCTTTTTTCCTCCAGAACACTTAATACATGCATTCTTTCATAAATCAAGCAGAATTTCTAATGCCAATTAAAAGCATACAAGGCAGCCCAGACAAAATATATCTCCCACATATTTGCCTACATCATTAAAAAGATTTAGAACTCTTAAAATGCCATGTTTGACATTACATTACAATATCAACAGTGAAAAAATATCTTACCTTCGAATAGTCAAGCCAAACTCCAAAACCATAATCGCCTCTAGGAAGTAGCCAAGATTTCTTGTACGCCAGAATAGCTATTTAAAAAGAAAAGGAAAGGAAAAAAAAAGGCAACGAATATATATGAGCATAACCTCAAAGAGTGTTATACAGTAGTCAATTCAATAATGAAATTCTCGTAACTAGCAAATCTATTCATGAAACAAGTTCCAGAAGAATGCCAGGCAATACAAATCCCTTCTCGCACACAACAAGGTAATAGGAATGCCTCCCTCCCCACTTCCCCACCCCACATCACACAACAACAACCCCCCCCCTCCTCCTCCTCCTCCTCCTGTCAATCTCTCTCTCTCTCTCCACACACACACACACACAAAAGTAGCCATAAATCCATGTGTTGTGTGCATGCATGCACACACACGCTAACCTAGACATCAACTTTTGGGAGGGCCACCTCAATAATTAGGCAGCCATAAGGTTATGAGAATCAGAACATAAACTTCATATGAAAATAAGAAGATAAGATCATGTGAAAAAATTTCGCAAAATATTTCAGTAAGTCAAATAAAAGACATTTCATGGACTCAAGGAGACTTATTGCCCCAGCTAGTGTGAAGTCGCACTTAGGATACCATAAAACCCATCCTCATATCCAAGCGTCAGCCAATACATATGTTTTCAAACATCTGATCGCAAGCAGTGAAAGCTTTAAATGAGATACCTGAACCAATACATTGCACACCATAGATAGCAGCTCTTCACCATGCATGCTCTCTTGTGAATCCAAATCCTTTGAAAGTGGAAGGCTTTTACAATACATCTCCACCATTTGTACACAACAGCTCTCAAGTTCTAAGGAAGGAGGGAGGAAATTAATATCATTGAATTAAAAAATAACAATGAATGAAAAGCCAATTCAATTAGAATTAAACACATTACAAGAAAGGAGAAACAAACATGAATAGAATACATAGTTGGGAACCTTCTACAAGAAAAAGTGTACGGAAGACTCAGAGTATAAAGAGGATACATTGACTGAACACCACGAAATTTAAAAGAAAAAGGTGGTGGTGAATTATGTCTGTCATCACTCTGATACCACATGGGGCATTAAATCAAATGTATGGCTACAAAATCAGAAATATGAGAGTAAGAACTATAACCAGGAATCGTTCAATTTGGATGTGCAAAAGTTGTGTTGGGTGATTACGTGTATGTGTGTAAATAAAACACTCACCAGGCACAGGAAGCTTGTACATGTTCCCAGTCAATTCCTGAATTTTGAATACTGTGATTGACTGTCCAAGCATTTTAGTTGGCACTGTAGCAGGGGAGTCTAAAGTTTTCATTAACTTTGCCAGAAATTCTGTCTTTTTATCTGGAGTTAAGACTTGCATAAATGCCTCAACATCAGAAGCGAAGCTTGCTAACGGACCAAACCTGCATTAAACAAGGAAAAAAATCTTTGTCTTAAATGGTTCCAAACGTTCAATGATTTTGATTATATTTTTTACAGCAAAAGGGCCAACAACATAAAGAAATATTGGAAACATTTTGTAAGAACTAGGAATTTCTTTCAAGCATATTAATGGCTGACTAATAGTTGTAAGGAAGACATAAATAGTTCATCAAGTCATAACTCCATATCCGTTATTCACCAAATGCAGAAACAAAAATATTTTGTCACGAACATCATGCACAAATAACACTCGGTCAATAATTCAATAAAGGTTAAGAAGAAGAGAAACAGTAACATACTTAAGAAAAAATTGCATTAGAGCCTCCACAATATCATCAGCATTGTCCTTTCCATGTAAGCTCTTCCTCCTCTCAATTTCAAGAGTCGCCAAGTACAGACATCTAATACAATCATTACTGGTGTCTGCTAGTAATTTTTTCACAAAGGCTGATGCAACTGATATACGAGAATCAAACTGCACAACCAATTTGCAAAAATCAAAATCTGCATAAAAAAATTCACAAAAAGATCTACAAGAAGGATGCAGATGTGACAGAAAATACAAACTACTGATAAAATTCAAGTGTGGTAAATATGCACCACTTCATCTGCCAATTGCGAGACTTTGCAATCCACTAATTTTGGGGGATTAATTGGATCGTTGTTGGCTCCATTGCTCCAGCTGCTGTCATCCTCCAGCAAACAGCCTAGATAATGTAGGAAACACTCCCAATCATCAGGGCTGCCAGATGAACCAACCAAGATTAACAGCTAAAAAATATACATCCTGGAATGAAATGATCAAAATAGAAACATCTGGAAAGGAAACAGGAAATAATTAGTTCATCACAATCTCCAATAAAAGGGCCTCTACTCAATATTCTACAGCAGTCAAACTTTAGCAAATGCCATGCTGGAATACCAAATTTAAACATGTAGATAACAAGCAAGCAAATCCATAGTGACCTCGAAAGAAAATAAAAGGTGGCTAAGTGTGGATTATCTATCACAAGGGATGCTTTAAAAATTGCCAGGTGATCCGTATAAGGCCAACAGCAAAATTGCATACCTCTGACAAGAGGGAAGAATTTAAGATAAGGTCTCAGGCTTGTAGTTGCAAATTCTATTCCAAAATTACCTAGAAAATAGTTAGCTGGAGCTTTGCTGACAAGGCTATATTCAATGAAAAAAAGTAAAATCTCTGCAATAGAGTATCAGAGAAAGCATTCCATGACACCTAGGCACTTGCTAGATCATCAAAATGTGGGTTTCCAAGAATTGGCTGCTTTCACAAATAACCCTATCTACTTAAACAAAGATCAAGTTTTCCCAAAAGTATTATGAGAGACTATTCTCATTTCCTCGTAATGCTACTGCAATCTGTTTGACATCATGGTTCAGGGTCACTGCTGAGTGGCTAAGTCAGTAATTTCCAACTTACAAGTTACAGCTGTACTCTGTAGGACATTTTAAATAAACCAATTAAACCCAAATCTAACCATAACACCTGAAAAGACTCCAAGAAAAAAAGAAAAAAACTGTCAAAACAAGTCCCCATATATGACTTCACTTTACAGTGCCCACATTCCTTGGAGAGGTAGAAGGATAACACCCAAAAATAAGCCCATCTGGATTAACCTGGTTCATGGCCAGTCAGAAAATAAATATTGAGTTCATGTACAGCCAGAACCCTAAACAAGGACATATGCAAAAGAGTCTAAATAACTGCCAAAAAATCTAGAACTGAAAACACATTCAACATGCAAGTCAGCTGCTTATATTAGTTATATGGTCCTTCAAGCAGTTAATCAGAAAGAAACATAATGATAAACTGAACTAAATAATGATATGATGTTATCTCAAATGAAAATAAGTGGGGAAATGAAGAAAGAAAATTAAGTGAGGCTAATAATTCAGCAAGTAGAAGAAATAGACAGCTATAAATCACAAAAAAGAAAAGAACTGTCCTGATTTATTTATTACAATTTACAATACATAGCAGAACACTATTTAGCTAAGTGGAATGATCTTAGTTGCCTCAATTGGTGATAAAAATCTCAAAACTGAATTCACAAAAGTGCAAAATTTCTCACACATACCATAGTTCTAAGATCTTCCGATATATGTCGGCACCAGAAGCATAGTCACCTAACCGAGCAAGAAGCCTCCCCTGTCAACTTAAAGTCAAAGAGTACCAAGTTGATAAGGAAACCAACAAGTAACAAGAAAGAAGTTCCAAGAAAATACAGGCAAGACAGGGAGATATGATGTGTTTTAAGCTTTTATAGCAACAAAGTTATCTGAAAAGATGCAACTTGAATGTTGGAAACGAAATGATGAAAAAAACAATGTTCTTTTATAGAAAAGGGTCCAAGTTAAGGTGAAACCAAAACCATAAGAATAGATGAGGAAGCCTTCATTAGGATTCATTTGATGAGCAGGTGTCATTTCTCAGCACAAAAGCCTATGTTTCATTGAATATGTGGTCTATGCAATTATACAGGCATAGCCCTGGCAGAATTTAGCCCAAAAATAGATCAACTAAAACATTTTTAGCATTCCCAGGAATATTGAGAAAAAAAAATGTCTTATCAGATGCTCTATATTTTCTTCCCAACGTTCATGATTCAGTGTTTGCCTGGATTAACCTTAAAAAAAGAAGTATATTGACAAGTTTGCAGTCTGCTTTGTCAAAAAAGAGTCATGTAAAAGCTCAAAAGAAGCTGCAGCAAAGAAATGCTATTGCGTGGCTGATGGACTTGTTAACTAAGTCATTATTCTGAGAATTCAAGTTTCCATGGCGTAAACCTTAAGAAGGTGTGTGGAAGATCATCACATACTCTAAAATGGTGTCACTTCAACTCTCTTGTGGAATATAAGTTACAGATCATCTATGTCGTTTACACCTATTTTCCATATTAGCAAATCTTCTTTTCCATTCTAGCTTTCTTCTAGAATGCCTTCTTTCCTTGCCAATAATAGCTCACCTTGTTTTTGCTAGATAAGTTCAGTTTCTCATACCCAAAACAATAAAGAAAGATAAAAGTTTCATAGCAAAACTTTTGAGATGTCCATTATAAGATTGTATAAATTCAAAAATGTAAAATATTACTCGATTGTCAAGAAGTACATTTAAGATAAAAATAAAAAAATAATGTTTCAGAAAATACCTGTATGCGTAGCTTATCAACTTCAATCATTAATAGAGATCCCAACTTCCCAGAGAGAATTTCCAAAGCATCACTATACTTTGCTTGCTGTTCTAATATGGAAACATAGACAATAAGAGCTGCAACAGAGTTTCCACAATCAGAAGAGTGATCACTAATGAATGATAGCATTTCAAATTTTGGCAACAGATAAGGAACTCACCTTCAGGCTCATGCAAACTGTGGGAAGCTACATGCTTCTTAAGTAACCCTTCAGCTAGCATTGACAGTTTCTCTCCTCCATTGCCACAAAATACCTGCCAGAAGTTCAGGGCAAACAAAATAAGCAGCTAGACAAGACATTCCACCCAGGCAAGACAGTGTTTTCAATAAACAAGCATTGTGAGGACATAGTTGCATGTAGAAATGGTGAGAAACTTCTTAGAAGAAAATTTGTTTAGGTTTTTACCCTTTCATGACAGAAATGGATATGATCAAATATCTAAACTATACACTAGGCCAGAATACATTCTATGGAGATTGGTTAACAGAAATAAAACAGCTAAAATAAAGTCTAGATAACATAATGATTTAGATTACTAAGCAACACCAATCCAGATCACAATGAGAAAAAAGGTTACAAGTGCAAAGAGAGCAAAGGAATGAGAAAAAAGATTGGGAAAATCACCTTAATTATTGCTTCAGATGACTAAGTGTTCAATTACAATGTTAGATTACATTGAGTCCATTGCTAAAGTACCAGGAACTGGCATCATATCTAAAATTTGTTTGATAGGTTAGAAGCCTAGTAATCATAATGATAATTTAACAGAAGCATTTTTCATGTACATCCAGCAGAAAATCAGTTAAATGTAAAGATGATATTGACAATAAGCACATTGCATGGCGAATGACAATAGGAATGAGAATGTAATTTGGCTTTGACAAGAGTTAAATTGGAGGACTGGGTTCAGATCATTATGGCTTTAGTTTCAGATATTAGCTAGCTGAAAAAATAAAAAAGGAGGAAAATCTAATGCTCCATACCCTTAAATTTATAAAAATCAAGATTGCTTAAGTGTTCATGTTCTCAGTGAGGCAGGTAGTTGTCCATAAATAACTTGCAAGAGACAATGGATGGCAAATTGTTCATGACATAGATCATAATCTCTCCACAAATTATCTCATGCACTCTAATATGTTATTTGTACATGACAAAGCCATGTTAGCCAATATAGTCACATTATGTCCCAGTTACAGTTCTCAAAGGCGTTGAGCTGAGATGTGAGATGCATGCATGAGAACCCAATGTGAGATGCATGCATGAGAACCCAATTTTGTATCCTTTTTCAAAAAAAAAAAAGGCTTGCAGTGTTTCAAACCTGAAACCAGATCGGACTGTTGAACCGCTGCAACCTTCAACAGATTCGATCTTGGCTTTGCAAACTGTAGGTTTTTGGAGCAATCCAAACTGCATGCAGGTATTTTTCTTAAAAAAATTGTTTTGCTTAAAAAGTACCTTGTTCAAAACACGTGTCTTGAATTATATTACAAAGTTAAAAGATATATAGTTACATTCATCCAGTAAGTGACCTCATTTGTTCATTCCTTTTCTCAATTTTGAATATTATGTGTTAGCAGTAATCTAATCAAGCATGAATGCAAATGTTCAAAACTTGACTTAAGACCATACCAACAACAACAACGAAGCCTCAATCCCTAATTAATCAAAGCCAGCTATATGGATCCTTTAGCGCCATTCCACATGATCATGAACTAAATCCACCTCAATACCAAATTTAGATCATACAAATTTTCAAAATTCTAAGGTTGAAAGGAAGCCAGGGTGATATTTGTTAATTAAATCAATGAGCCTTTCACCACAAATCGATAAAAGTCATATTGCAACTTTGGAACCAATAATTTAAAACAATATATATGCACACAATGTGACAAGAAATAATAGTAGCATAAAGAATAAATACTAACAAATCATGAGCACATGTTTAACAATATACAAGCAGGGAAGGCTGCTATGACCTGTAATTGGATGCTACAGACTGCCCAAAGCAAAAACCTTTCTTCACCAACAAGCTTGTACATTTTGATGGCCGTCTGCCAGAAGATAACACCATAGTTAGAAAATATTAGCCTAGTTGTCCCACAAATCTGCATCAAGCAGATATCAGGACATAGCAACAAAGTTCAAAGATGTCAAACAAGAAAAAGAACACCAACCTGCTGCTGCTTCACAAACGAATACTCACGAACATAACAATTGAAAAGTCCCATCATTAGTTCCAAATTGCTTGGAAATTTACTGCAAGCATACTCATAACATCCAGTAGCCAAATCCACTGATCATATTCAAAGGGTTAAAAAACATTAGATTTATTACAATATAATGCATAGAAACAGATAACCTCAAACCAGTAAAGCAGGTACTAACAATGATCAAGCCGCTGAAAAACAATCTGCAATGTACTGAGAGTGAGGTCATCCATCAGCAAGGAATCATTCTTGTATAAAAGCTCCTTAGCATTTAAGCAAACTGATAATGCCTCATCAGATTTACCCATCCTTTCCAAAATGAGTGCCTTTAGCGCCTGCATCATCACAACATGCCAATTACTCCAAATAACCCACCACTTCAATTCTAATATAAATGAACAACCAACACCATATTTCTAAAAGCAATTAACTCTAGCCATTCAACAAATAATCTATATACTATGAAAACCACATCCTCAAAACCAAACTCTAAAGAAATAAGATTCACCAAATTATCCATATATTATAAAAAGTACATCCTCAAAACCAAACTCTAAATAAGCAAGCTTTATAAACATCATAAACAATGGGGAGACCCTATGCTTCTAAAAGCAAACACTCCAAGCAATAGCCAATAATCCCCCCATAAAAAAAAAAAAAAAACCAGCATAATCAAATATTTACACATCCATACACGCTCTACATAACATTATTTAGTAAATTCATTAAGCCATTATTTCGCCCAAGAGAATAAAGAAACACACGCAGTCCCACGCATGCATTGCAAATTTGGTGAGAAAAACAGTTAACTAAAAAAACTACTACTAATTATGCTAGTTGATAAAAGAAAAAAGCTCGGCAGGGTAGGCTATCATAAAACACGCATGGGTGAGTGCATGCATTGCAATTTGCAGATATTGACGAACTAAACCAAACCCTAAGCAGAATCCAATTAGCAAAATGAACCACAAAATCAGTTTCATTAACAGAAAACTCACACACAAAATCACTTCATTTCAAGCAACTAACAAACAAGAGCTGAATTAATCTAAGAAGGAGTTGAAATCTTACGAGTGCGTAAGGTGAATTAGGGTGTTTAGCGAGAAGTGTAGTAGAGTGTTTAAGAGCATTCTTGAACTGACGAGAATCGATAGCGTCCCAAATTGGTCTCACTCGCCGTTCCGGTATCCCTCCGGCTAACCCGAACTTCGATGCCATGGAATCTTTTTTGTTTTCTCGAGAAAATTAGGGTTTATTTGCCAGGGTTTCCAATCTTTATTTTTCTCCGTGCAGGAGGTGACAGAGTTTTCTTTCTTTTGGTTCCTGTTTGGGGAATTTGGTTTATTTTTGAAATGAAACCTAGAGGATGAATGGGGCTGTTTGGATACGGGAGTGGAAGGAGACTGGACTGGGTGTGCCATGATTGTAACCTGGTTTGGCTGGGCTTTCCTTGATCCAGTCAACAAATGCTATGGGTCATGATACTGTAAATCCAAAGCCCAAAATGTTTTTGGGCCGAATAGAAACATTACTGACCCAATTGAAAAATGTCCAGAGCGATAGAGATGGCTTTAATAAAGGAGGGATTTGAAGTATTTTCTTTTGACAAGAAGGATATGAGCACAAGAAAAGGATTGGAAAGCTTCCTCGTCGTCGTTTGGATGGATGTGCTCTTATTCTTTTTTTAGATAATTTTCAATAGCACAAGAAAAAAACTTTATCTATATATATATATATATATATATATATATACAAAACAAATCAGAACACAAAGTTAGGTTTTAAAAAAAGAATCAATAACATCACTCAAAACAATACACAAGACTCGAGAAAGGATGATATCAAAAGACGACGAATAATCATTACTTTATGGAAAAATATTTCCTGTAAGAAATTCTAACAGACGGTGCTAATAGAGAAATCAAAACTATCAGAGGACAAATTTGCTACAAAAAGTTGTTCGCGTACAAAACTGATACTAGCCGAATAATTGAGGGGCATGTTTGATATTTACCAATAAATAAAGATATTTTTTATTTCCTTCTACCAATCAAATGTTGCCATGTAATTTCATAACCAATCAAATCCATCTCTTATGTCATCGAAACAGAAAAAAAAAAAATCCAAACTTCTACGACTCCAAACAAAACAAAAGTCATATCCTTTAACGTCCTCTAATATCCACGTGCTCTGCATGCTCGCCTCCTCCTCTTTCCGCCTGTTCCCCTTCAGCGCACGTTAGCCCCCTCCCCCGCCACCCACAGCTATAGTCCTCCGCCTGCGTTTCCATTGCTTTGATCGATCAATCAATTAATCAGAATCATGATGGGATCAGATAATAATCAGAGTTTTCAAGACGATAAAGAAGACATGGAATCTCTCACTCTCGACGATCCGTTAACTTCCACTACTAACAGCAACTACTTGTCGTTCGCTGATTACCGCTCTGCCACGTCGTCACTCCAGGATACTCACCACCACCCTCTCACCACTGCCGATTCCGATCCTCTTCTCTCTCCACCTCCCCCACCGTACTCCTCTGCCTCGGCGCCAGATTCCGGTGCGTATATTGAGCCGCCGGCTTATGCGGATGTGATTTTCAGTTCGTTTGATGAGAGTTCGGTTAATGAAAACAACGGTGTGGATAGTCATCATAGTTTGAACAGATCATCATCGAGTGATTCGTCGCAGTCGTTCTCGAGGTCGTTGTCAACGGCGTCGAATTCGTCCTCGGATTTCATCAAAATTACGGTTTCTAACCCTCAGAAAGAGCAGGACGCGACGAATTCGCTTGTGCCGGGAGGTAATACTTTTGTTACGTATTTAATCACTACGCGAACGAATCTTCCTGATTTTGATAGGTCTGAATTTAGTGTACGGCGTCGTTTTAAGGATGTTGTCACGTTGTCGGACCGGTTAGCGGAGAGTTATAGAGGGTTTTGCATTCCGCCGAGGCCAGATAAGAACGTGGTAGAGAGTCAGGTAATGCAGAAGCAGGAATTTGTTGAGCAAAGGAGAGTTGCATTGGAGAAGTATTTGAGGAGACTGGTTGCGCATCCGGTGATTAAGAGGAGTGATGAGTTGAGAGTGTTTTTGTCGGTACAAGGGAGGTTGCCATTGGCAACGAGTACGGATGTGGCATCGAGAATGCTCGATGGAGCAGTGAAGTTGCCTAAACAGTTGTTTGGTGAGAGTGTGGCTGTTGCTCCCAGTGAGGTTGTGCAGCCGGCGAAAGGTGGGAGGGATTTGTTGAGGATTTTTAAGGAGTTGAAGCAGAGTGTTGCTAATGATTGGGGTGGTGCAAAGCCGCCAGTTGTGGAGGAAGATAAGGAGTTTTTAGAGAACAAGGAGAGGATGCAGGATCTTGAACAGCAACTCAGTAATGCTTCTCAGCAGGTGGGTTTTGTAATAATTTTTTTTCTTGTGTGATTGGATATTTTTAATGATGAATATGTAGTTTGGACTTAAGGGTGATTGTTGTTTTGTTTATCTTTGCGAATTGTATTTTGTTTATAGGCTGAAGGGTTGGTTAAAGCGCAGCAAGATATGGGAGAGACAATGGGAGAATTAGGGCTGGCTTTTATTAAGTTAACAAAGTTTGAGAATGAAGAGGCGGTGTTCAATTCACAAAGAGTGAGGGCTGTCGACATGAAAAACGTGGCGACTGCTGCTGTCAAAGCAAGTAGATTCTACCGGGAATTAAATGCACAGACTGTGAAGCATTTGGTAATTTAAGCTGTTGATTGCGCCTTGCACCTTTCTAATTAAGTTGATTTGTCCATACATGTTATGTTTAAATGGCATTTTCTTTAATGGATCTATGTTCTATCTAGCTCCGTGAGAAATAAGTATGTATTACCAACCTTGCTCTAATTTAACTATATAAGCCTTTTGTCAAATATGCAACACCAAAACTTAGCCTGTTGGACTTAAGAATTGAATGCCCTGATGTTTTGAAGCATGCTTTCCTACATTCTTAAGTTGTTTTCTGTTTATGTTTCACCGGCAGGATACTCTCCATGAATATCTGGGGCTGATGCTTTCTGTCCATGGTGCTTTCTCGGATCGTTCTAGTTCTCTGTTGACAGTGCAAACTCTTGTATCAGAATTGTCCTCATTGCATTCTAGGGCTGAAAAACTTGAAGCTGCATCATCAAAAATATTTGGTGGTGACAAGTCAAGGATTCGCAAGATAGATGAGCTAAAGGAAACCATAAGAGCTACAGAGGATGCAAAAAATGTTGCAATCAGAGAATATGAGCGGATCAAGGTATTGTGTTTTTACTTTTCCTATAAAACTGTTTGAAACGTGACTTGACTTTTATGATATTGGATGATATTGTATCCATGGGAAGCTCCTAAACTTTGGTTTCTTTGATCAATTGGATTTGGGTGACTTGTAGATTCACAAGAAATTGTTAATTTGTCCTAGTCTCCCTACTGGTTTGGCTATTAAGATTGACAACCTACATTATGCTTGTGCACCTTCCTCTGGTCATTCAGCCCACAACCATCACTATCCACATGCAAACTTTTCACAGGGGAGATATAGTACTGCATTGACACACAAGTATGCTAACGCTAGTACATTAGCAACTAGTAGTAAACTGCATGTTTCATGGTTCTGGACCTTCAGTCCCCCGTAAAGATTGCATAATCATCAAAGTTGGCAATGGATGAATTGAGAGAAACCTTATAAGTCATCCCCTGCTTATTTGCATTTAATTGACGTGTAATTCAGTTCCCATTCAACTCACTAACCGTGACTGGCTTTTTAGAATGGCTATAATTAGTGATTCATTATTCCTAATTGCATAACTTTCATGGGATTTAATGGAAAATATTTGGTTTTTGATGAGCTGGGGGGCTCATGAATTGTTCAAGCTAATAGTCCACTGATATTTATGATATGCATGACTTTCATATATAATAAAATGAGGAAAATAGTCAGTGTTTGATGATGTAGAGTTTGCCTTATTAGCTATTCAAGTGAATATCAGCTGGTAGTTGCTCAACTTGCTCGTTTAAGCAGATGCTTGACACACTGTTCTACTTATGTGATTCACCCACATATATAATGAGATTTAATGTCTGGCTAAACTTCCACTAAAAGCAGGTTGTCAGAGTCTTCTTTTAAGAATTGGTGAGGGGAGAGATCCAGTTATGCATCTGGTGCACTAGCCTAGCAGTTGTCGTAATGGTAGTACAAGGAAAGCAAGTATCATGAATTCTTGATCTCTTAATATTTGGGAGTTTGTTGGTATGATGATGTGCTGACACTAGCAAATAGCCTGTCTGAGTGATATTCTTCTTCTTCTTCTTCTTCTTTTTTCCCAAGAATTGCTTGATCCCTGTATCTTCCTTTTTACATGTGATGGAGCTTTTTACTTCTATTCAGTTATCATGGCTACATAAGGTTACTACAGTTTAGGCTTGTGAAATGCTTTCAATTGATTATGAGGGGTGAAGTTGAGCCAATTGTTCTTCTTCAAGCACTTTGGTCGTTGGCATGGTAGTTAGTTGCTTTGCAGAAATTTGGTTCACTGGGCTGAACTGTGGTCAGAAGGCAAAAGTAAATAATCACAGCCTCCCAATTTGTGTGCTACATTCAGATTCTCTCATGCTTAGCTATTTGGTTATAAGTTACTATTTTGTGATTTTCGCAATAGCTTGAAATCTTTATGATTTTTTCATGTAGAAGTGATACACACATGAAAATAATTTTGTGATTGATGAGTATGCTGTAAGTTTCTTTTTATCTTTCATTTATGATCTGAGTATCTTAGTCTCTTGCTTTTTCTGGATATTTTAACACCCATCTTTAGCGAGTTGGATTTCCAAGTCGTATACATGGAAATTCCTCACTTCCTCTCTGTTTGTAATTGTTGCAAACTCATGACTTAATGGTGATTCTTTTGCAGGAAAACAACAGGAGTGAACTAGAGAGGCTTGACAGTGAAAGGCATGCTGACTTCCTCAACATGTTGAAGGGATTTGTACTTAATCAGGTATCTTTTATATTCCTGGCCCTATATCTGAGTTCTATAGGGAGCATCTATTTTCTTTTCAATCATGACTTAATGCACTTTTTTGTTAAAAAAAAATTAAAACTTATTTGCTGGACTAAATTTTGGTTGTATACAAAGTTATTTGGGCAACGCATGCAAGATCTGATGGACCATGCTGAAGAGTAACATTTTTTGCCGCTTCTGTTTTTCATTGATTATATATATATATATATATATATATAATCTTTTGTTTGGGATCCAGTAAGAGAATCCAATAGGAGCTGGTTATGGAGTTCCTTGACAGGCTTATCTAGAAGCAGGAATGTTGTTTGTGTTTGCATGTTTGCATTTCCAAGAGATAATTTAGTCATGGAGGATGGAGGACCCTAATTTCTTTGCGTTTCCATATTTTTCTTAGCTAGAGCATTCATTTATGGCTACAAATACATACATTTTCAAGAATAAACGCATCTCATGTACGGAATGTATATTGTTAGCATCTTGCAAAGCCAATACAGCTTAGCTCTATTTCCCATGTTGATGTGATTGTGACTTTTAACACACAGGTGGGATATGCTGAGAAAATTGCCAATGTGTGGGCAAAGGTCACTGAAGAGACGAGTGTGTATGCGAAGGAGAGCTCTTGAACGTGCAGCTGTACATTCGGATCTTCTGCTCTTATTTTCTCTTTTCTTTAGGTATTGTTATTGCACACCTCTAGGCAATGTAGTCTTTACATTCAAGAGGACAATAAAGAAAAGTGAGCACATAAAAAGCCACCACCAAGTTGTGTCTGTTAGAGAGAATTTTTAGGAAACCTTTTTTTTAAACTTTTATTTCATGTTGTAATTTGCATCTAATTAGCTGTTTGATTTCTAGATGTTCTAAACCGCCGGAGAGAATTGTTAATACACCCTTTCAAGCTTTCTAGAGTATTTGATTTTGTAATTTGCTGCTTGCTAGCTTGTTTGATTTCTAGAGATTTTATCCGAGTTGCTTACCATGCACACCTTTTTCGTATCCTCTTTTGTCATTGGTGCATTTGTTCATATATGTATCGGACTAATTGTTGAATATTGCCGGGTTAAGGCTCGAAAACTCTTCCGGTTGTTTGGAGGTTCAAGTCTTAGCTCTGTTTGCTTTATATGTGGACTGCTAGGGATAGCTAGCTGTGCCTGAAAATACAGGTAAATTTCAAGAGGGCAGATTTCTTTTGTCCGATTTCTTCATTAAAATCAATCTACCAAACACAGCAAAAAACAGATCTTTCTATAGTCTCTCTTTGGCTCTTCTCCTTGTTGTCTCCTAAACTCTTAGCTTTCTTTTATAGCTTCTTGTCATTTTCGAACCGCATTGTGCAAGGCACTAACTAATATCATTTATGTGAAGTTTTCTTGAAAGGGTGAAAGTTTTCACAGAGAAAATGAGAGCTCCTGGTTTGGCTGGTCTGATTTAGAAGACTAATGGCAGAAGATGCATACCTCCCTTGAACTTGAGCAGAGGATGTCCTGTTTCAAAATTCAAGCCTATCTAATTCAGATTTGCTCCCAAAATTTTTTTGGCTAAAAATAGATTTTTCAGATTATGTGAATATTAGATAATAAACTTATTCAAAATCTTTCTTCCAAAAGGCAAATGTTTTGATTTATTTTCAAATATAACTACCATATATATATATATATACGTACAAGCAATTCCTAGGTTTTTCTCTTCCTCACATGGATTTAGCTCGTTTTGCAATTTCTCTCAAAGTGCCTCTGAAATAAATAAATAGCAGGATGTTAAATTACGAACATGTTGATTTACATATGTAATTGATTCATAAAGTCCCTCTAGTTTTAATAACTAGTTAATTAGTCTCTATATTTTTAAATCTATTTGTAACTTAATCTCTTTCATTATTTTTTAATTTATATATTTTTTGGTTTAATAAATAGAAAAAGAAAAAGAAAAGTAAAAAAACAAGAAAAGATATGAAGAGAATAAAAGATATTTTTTTCAGAGTGAAATAATATTAAATTAATCATAATCAATATTGGTTAAGGAATTAAGTAATTAGTTTTTGAAACAAGAGGGACTAATATATAATTTACTCTCTTTTGTAAGGTTCATGAGCTATGTCGCTGAGGTTGCTAGTTGAAACATGTGCTGGTTGAAGTGCACACGAGATGGGACTTAATTGATTAATCTCGCCATACTTACAATGTTAAAAGACTATGGATTACTTTAAACAAGATTAGGCCAATTTCGTGTGGACAAAGCTAAAAATATACATCATCAAGGAACAAGACCATCATTTTCACTAAATAAATCATTGAATTCAAATTAAATGATAATAATTTAGTATTGTTTTATTTCTCTCACCGAATTCTAATAACCAAATTCAAAATTAATTGTGAGATTTGAAACATAATGAGAACATGAAAAGATCTAAATCTATCATGATCATTAAATTCAACAGCCATAACCTAAAGATTGTGTATCCAATAACTTCTTTTAATAAAATAGATTCAAATTTATTTTGTTATTATGTAATGAAAAAGGACTATTACTATTATCTAGCTCAAAACCCATGGGCTTTCTATTAAAAAAAAACATTAATATAGTTTTTTTCTAAAAAAAAAACATCAATGTAGTTAGCCAATGGGTATTGAAAGTTCAATCACAATATAATTACTTCCTTGAGTTTTGTGACTGTTTATATATATATACATATATATATATATATATATGAGCAATGGAATGTTAATTTTTTTTTGTCGTCAAATTTTCTAATTACAGCTCTTAATTGTTATTCTTAACTGCTAAGCAATTTGAGCTATAAACAAGGGTGATGAGAAATTAATTTGTTACTCTTAATTACATAGGTATTAATTGGTACGATTATTATTGTTATTATTGTTTTTTATTATTATTATTTTTTTTTTGGGTTACAAAGGAGAGGAAATTAAGAGGATAGAGTTAATCCAAATTTAAATCAATCCTATTTTAGTAAAACTTTTCAACGCATATTAGGGGTTTTTGTTTTTAGGGCTCTCTCTCTCTCTCTATATATATATCTATATATATAGAAGGAGCTGCGGCTAGACTATCTTGCAGGTTTTGGCTCTTCAAATAATGGCTGCAAGACTTTGATTTCATAGCATAAGGCAATAACATGATGTCCCTTGAAACCTTGGTGCTTGTAAATTCTGTCAAATTATGGAACAGAAGGCTTCGAGAAGAAGAGATGGAAAAGCCAACTACCTCCACAACTTCAACCCTAAATGACCCACCAGAAGATATCCTCCTCCACATCTTCTCTTTCCTTCCTACCTGTAAAGCCTTCGAATTCTCCTCAGTATCCCACAAATGGCGTAAACTTTGTTCAGAAGTCGCTTCTCTCAACTTCCCTGAAAAATTCCCACGCAAATTCATCCACAACTGCCTCCACAATAGCCCTAGCTCCTTTCTCCCGTCTCCACAGATTCTACCTCGAAGGAACTTATGAACATAGTTATATGAGATCATGGATTCGTTTATTCCATTCAACGCCATGTACAAGAAGTCGAGCTCGATAAGAGTAAGAAGTTCTCTTTCTTTCTTCTTAGAAATGGCTGTGTCAAAATTTTGAGGCTTAGAAACTCTGATATCGTAAAGGAGAGTACCATTAACATTTCCCCTACTTGGCTAAAGTCCCTCAAGTCAGTGTTCCTTGAAAATGTTTCCTTGAGTGATACGATACTGTTTGAAGTGATTTCTGGTTCGGTGAACCTGGAAAATTTTCCTCTTGAAAGCTGTCGGGGAATCAAGGATGTGAATCTTACTTCTTTAAAGAGTAAGGAGCTGAAGCTTAGTTTCTTCGATTGCAACAACGAATCCCTTGAGATTGCCTGTCCAAATCTTGGGTCATTAAAGATGGCTGTTGCTTTTAAAATCTGTCGTATCATTATGGGCAGTAGCTTGGGGCTCAAGTCTTTGTTTCTTGAAAATAGCTTGGTGGAGAACAGCATGGTGTATGATTTGATTTCTTGGTGTGCGAATTTGGAAACGATATCTCTTAAAAGCTGTTGGGGTATGAAGGATTTAAAGATTCGTTCTTCAAGTCTCAAGGAGCTAATTAAAGCTTAGTTTCTTCACTTGCAGTTATGGATCACTTGAGATTACTTGTCCAAATCTTAGGTTACTAGAGATGATTCAATACAAGGTTGGTTTGTATGATTTCAAGGACTTGTCTGGTTTGGTTGAAGCAAATATCTCCTTCTCCCGTAAAGCACAATATTATAAAGAGTGGAGTAAGATCATTAGGTCGCTATCTCATGTGAAGCGTCTTACGGTCCCGAGTTGGGGGCTTAAGGTAATCTTTCTTTAATCTTTCTGCACTGATCATGTTCTCCGTTTACATTCGCCGCCGTACATGTAGTAGGTGATGACTGCACCTAGGCCATGTTATGGGTCTGTATTGCATTTGAATGTTAGATGGCATCTATTCAAGAGAGAAAATTATGCTAATTATCTAGAAATTAGGCTTCTGAAACAGACAACCTTTGCTAGACTGCTAAATTAAATTAACTCTTAGTTTGGGCTTGAGAATTCCATTGCAAAAGGAATTTGTTCTACTTACTGTCAGAAATTAGGTTAACATGGAGGGAAGCGGTGTCAAATGGTTTAAAATCTCTCAGTATTGAGGCAGATTTCGTATATGATCACGCAGAATGGCACAAAACTATCCATATAGCCGACCCTAACTAGTTTATATAGGATTGAGACTTGGTTGTCTTCTTTCCATTGTCAGAAAATAAATATAACTCTAGCTAGGTCTTATCTTGTATGGATTTGGAAACAATTATGCTTCTGTGAAAGATTGCTTCTCGGCTGATCTAGGGTAGCACTATAAAAATAAGAGAAGGAAAACTAATTAGTTTGCAGAGGATCGGATGTCTTGTTTCTGCACATGCAAATTGCAATAGCTGGAACTTTGATCCTGACACCAGTATAGATTAAGTCTGCATGCCATTGTTACTAGACCTTCTGCAGGTGTTATAGATATATCTAGAACATTACCGAGTTAATCTCAAGAGAATCGATACAAATTAGTCCTTTCTATATGTCCTAATATAAATGGTGTTGGTTTGGGTCTGAAACTGCTGATATAAGGATAAATTGCTCAATCTATCCTTATTAAGTTGAAAATAAATAGTTCAGCTGAAAAACATTTTGAAACCTTATTAGATATATGGTCACCACCAGAGCCATAATCACAACTACAGGGATAATAAAGTTAACATTGCAAGAGAATACAAAAGTGTTACAAATGTAGGAACGGTTGGTAATTTGAATCAATGCCAATGCTAGGAAACCTAAGACAGAAACAAAAACAAAAAAGCTTGTTGATGACTTCTACTCCTCCAACTCCTGTAACAAATCCAGGAGCACCAGGCTTCTTGTGGATTGTACAAAGCACAAAGAACACATTATAAGGAAGCTTCAAACGCATTTTGTGATCCATTATCATCATGATCAGAATCAAGAGACATTACAGTGGCAACAGTAACTAGGTAATCTGAATGTGTTGGGTTTTTTCTATGTAAGGGTAATGAGGAATTCCCATTATAAAAAGAAAAACAAGGCGTATAATTCTAGGAAGCTTTGCTTCTGCTTATTTTCTCCTTGCGGACATGTCTTTGTCTACCTGGAATACAACGAAAGAAGAAAGTGTTCGTCAGTACTCAATATTGTCTAATGTCTCAGGCCTGCAACATATATTGTGGGGCAACAAAAAATTTATTATATCCTGCCAATCCGTTTGATCTTGATAAGTAAGAGAAAAAAATGACATCATCTTAAACCATATACTGTATCTAAGTTACAATATAAACCTATATCGTTTTTGTTTTTTTATAATAATCTCAATTCTTAAAAACCAGGATTTTGATGGATTGCTTATCTATATTATTTGTGGAATTAATATCCGCTGCTAACTAGTTCATTACCATTGATTCAAGCCTCTTTACAATATTTCTATAGTTCTGCTATACTCTCTTACATCCTGTCCAATAGGTTGAAAAACCTTAGCCAATGTCATCGTCACAACCACAGCCATTAAAAAAAAAAAAAAAAAAAAAAAAAGGAGGAGGGCTCACCTTCATCGCAGCTATATATAATCATTGGAGCCAGTCCCTTGTTTCGTCCAAGAAAGGAAAGCTGAACGTCTGCAAGAAGACTTGAACAACAAAGCACCTGAAACTCCACAAAAGCACGCACTGAATCCGGTTCCCATACCTATGTAAAACCACTTCCGGAAGTCATCAACATTTTCTTCATTTGTTTGGGGATCTTGAGGTCTGACATCTCCAGGACATGTCGGTGTGACTGGTGGCCCGCACAATGCAAGATTTCCAGCAAAAGCTGAAGCATCAAAGCTTTGAAGCTGAGTGCTTGTTGGAACTCTTCCGGACAACTCATTATAGGAGAGATTCAAGTGACTCAAAAAATTCAGATCAGCCATGGTCTGAGGAATAACACCTGATAACTGATTAGTTGACAAATCGAGCGATTCCAGTTGTTTCAGTTGACCAATCTTTTGAGGGATAACTCCAGCCAAATAGTTTCTCGATAAATTCAACGCCATTACCTGTAAAAGATCTCCAATTTCTTCTGGAATTTCTCCTGTTAATTTGTTTCCGGCAAAATCAATAAGCCTTAATAGTCCAAGATTTCTTCCGTACTCGAACTGTCTTCCTTTCCATTCAACGTAGGCCTTGTAGATATAGTACTTTAACGCATATAATATGTATCTACTTGGGGCTAAATATCTACAGCCAATGATTTTATCTGATTTCTCAACCATGGCAGTTAAATTATTGAGGCAGTTTGGTATAGGTCCAGATATGTTATTTAGAGAGAGGTCCAAGATCTGAATATTTTTGAGCTGACAAAGATGAAATGGCATGCTTCCAGAGAATTCATTGGATTGTAGAGAAAGGAATACCAAAGAGGATAGAATTTCTCCTATCCAAACTGGTATTTCTCTGGATAATCTATTCTGACTCAATTCTAGAAACTCCAACTTGCTACAATTCTTCAAGGAAGATAATTCTCCGAAAAGGCTATTGTTTCGTAAACTCAATGTTTGAAGCGATGATAATGATCCCATTGAGCTGGGAATTTCACCTGACAAATTGTTGTTGCCCAAGTTCAGAATTGCCAGTCGTTGGAAGTGCATGAAACAATCAGGTAGCCTCCCAGATAATAGGTTATTTGAAAGGTCAAGGAAACTCAAAAGGCCACCCACAATCTTACATACAGAAGAAATGGACCCTGAGAACAAATTATTAGATAGATCTAATAATTCTGTATTAGAAGGAAAAAGAGGCAATGGACCCTCAAAATTGTTTGAACTCAAATCAAACCCGACCGATAATGGAGTGTGTTTGAATGACAAATTATTTGGCAGCTTTCCATTCATCTGATTATGAGACAGGTTTAAGAAAATCAAATTGGAAGATACATTCCCAAACCAATCAGGGAAGGTATCCGCAATGCTAGCACTAGAGATGTCAATCTCGATGACTTCAGTTTGAGTCTGAAGCCATTTAGGGAAATGAGGCCCCAAGTTGCAGGACCTGAGATGTAAGCTTTCCAATTGGAAAGGAGGAAACCAGTCACTTTCGAATTCTAAAGCCAGAGAGTTGTCAGACAAATCCAAATACCTTAACTGAGAGAGATTTGAAAAATGAGCTTCGTTCATCACACCTTGCAAAGAATTGCCAGATAAAACCAGATATTGAAGGTTAGATAAGCTTCCAATACTTTCAGAAACAGTTCCATCTAATTGATTGTCATCAATCCAGAATTCTTTTAAAGGTTGAAACATTATGAAATCAGGTAATGAGCCACTCAATTGGTTGTGAGAGAGGTACAACTCTGTCATGGAAGTGAATCTTGTAATATCAGACAAGGAACCACTAATGTGATTGTCGCTTAAACTCAAAATCTCTAGTGAGTTCTCTGTGCATCCAGATAAGTTTTGAATAGATTCGGAAAGTGGTCCAGTGAGATTGTTGAAATCTAGGTCTAGTGTATGGAGAAGGCAACTCCCGAAAAAACTTGGAATGCTTTGAAAATTATTGAAGGAAAGATCAAGAGTCTTAAGAAAAATCATGTTTTTAAATGCATCTGGAGTTGATCCTTTTAACTGGTTCATAGCAAGGTCTATATGGACAAGGCTGTTATTGAAATTATGGAACCAAGGATTTATGGAAGTAGTGAGAAAGTTATATGAAAGATCAAGGACAGCCAGGAATGTAGAACAATTGGTAAATGAATGAGGCTGAGGAATTGGGACCGAAAGACTACACAATCTTAAGCGCAAAGTTTTTAGCTGAGGGAGATTGTTTACCCCTTGCAGCCAGTCAGTAGCTTTGCTAAGATCATTCAAACTAAGGTCCAGGTGTTCCAGAGAAGAAAGATGGGACAACCAACTGAGTTTTTCAAAATGAATATAACCATTATAGCTAAGATCAAGAGTGTGCAATTTTGAGAGGTTCCCAAGCTGATACGTAAGAGTTCCATAAAATTTATTGTGGGAAAGATTCAGGTATCTTAATTCATTCAGGGATCCAATGAAATTTGGGAGACTCACTCTGAAATTATTATTACCAAGATCCAAGTAATTTAGATGTCGCAACTCAAGTAATGAATTGCTGATGTTACCTCTCAGATACAAGCGATCACTATATTGAGCTTGAAGATCGAGAACAGTGACATGGCCAGTCCTGTTGCTGCAACCAACTCCTCTCCAGAGGCAACAATCGCTAGTGCTCCAAGAAGAAAGAACACCATCCTTATCTATAGCTGTTTGTTTGAAATTGAGCAGTGCTTGTCTCTCCCTCTCTATGCACTTGATTTTCACCCCTCCAACCCCTGTAACGAATCCTGGAGCACCACCAGGCTTCTTGTGGAATATAAGAAGCACAAAGAACACATTATAAAGAAGCTTCAAACACATTTGGTGGTCCATTATCAGAATCAAGAGAAATAGAAAAGTGGCAACTGTTACTAGCTAGGTAATCTGAATATGTTCTATGTGAGGTATTGAGGAATTCCCATTATAAAAAGAAAAACTAGGCGTGTAATTCTAGGTGGCTGCCTATGGCCTGATCAAGCTTTGTTTCTGCTTGTTTTTTCCTTGTGGGCATGTCTTTGTCTAATTATGTCCAAGGCCTGCAACATATTATCTAGGGCAACAGAAAATTTTGCTCTCTCTATGTATTTCTTTTTTATTTTCCATCATTATTACTAATATTATTATTGTTATTATTATTATTTTGGACATTCATAGCTAGCGTGGAACAAATTTTTTTTGATGTCATGTTGTTATATATGGTACATAATAGTTTTAAATAACAATCGTTACGTTATATAACGGTTTCGGAACATTCTATTATCGTTATTTTAGTATTATAATAAGCCGTGATTCGCAATAGTGATCGTGATCATTTTTCAACCGTCCGTAATTTAAAATTATTTTATTGTCATATACGTGATTCGTCAAAATAATAGTGAGCACAAAATAAAAGAGAAAACATGAATTTTTTGGACAAATATTTGAAAAAATTATTTATGTTACTCGAAGTAATTACTACAAGTTTAATTCCACAATAAAAAAACCGAGTCTATTGAGTAGCTTTTTTTTTTTTTTTTAATTCATTGACTCTGATATCCACGGCTTTCAATTTTTATGCCAAGTTATTTCTTTTTCTTTTTTTATTTGTGATTTCTACTATGTTTTTGTTTTGAAATTGGTTAAGTTTTCTCCTCGGCAAAACTCTTGTTCACCTTCCATGCGTGCCTTCTGCAGAGCAGGAGCTGGCCGAGCAGCGCCTAAGGTTTTGATGCATTGTTTCTTTCAATGAATAATATACAAAATTGTTTGTTGCCTCATAATATATATTGCAGGCCTGAGACATTAAACAACATTGATTACTGACAAACACTTCTTCTTCTTTCGTTGTATTCCAGTTAGACAAAGACATATCCACAAGAAGCTTTCTAGAAACAAAGCTTCATCAGGCCATAGACAGCTTCCTAGAATTATACGCCTTGTTTTTCTTTTTATAATGGGAATTCCTCAATACCCTTACATAGAAAAAACCCAATATATTCAGATGACCTAGTTACTGTTGCCACTGCATGCTATTTATCTCCATTCTGATCGTGATGATAATGGACCACAAATTGAGTTTGAAGCTTCTTTATGATGTGTTCTTTGTGCTTCTTATATTCCACAAGAAGCCTGGTGGAGCTCCTGGATTTGTTGCAGGAGTTGGAGGGGTAAAAGTCAAGTGCATAGAGAGGGAGAGACAAGCACTGCTCAAATTCAAACAAGAAGTTATAGATGACTTTGATGTTCTTTCTTCTTGGAGCACTAGCGATTGTTGCCTCTGGAGAGGAGTTGGTTGCAGCAACAGGACTGGCCATGTCACTGTTCTCGATCTTCAAGCTCAACATGGTGATCGCTTGCATCTGGGAGGTAACATCAGCAATTCATTACTTGAGTTGCGACATTTGAATTACTTGGATCTTGGTAATAATAATTTCAGAGTGAGTCTCCCAAATTTCATTGGATCCCTGAATGAATTAAGATACCTGAATCTTTCCCACAATAATTTTTTTGGAACTCTTACATATCAGCTTGGAAACCTCTCAAAATTACACACTCTTGATCTTAGCTCTAACCTTCATGTTTATTTTGAAAGCCTCAATTGGTTACCCCATCTTTCTTCTTTGGAACACCTGGACCTTAGTTTCAATGATCTTGTCAAAGCTACTGACTGGCTACAAGGGGTTAACAATCTCCCTCAGCTAAAAACTTTGAGCTTAAGCTGGTGCAGTCTTTCAGTCCCAATTCCTCAGCCTCATTCATTCACCAATTGTTCTACATTTCTAGCGGTCCTTGATCTTTCCAATAACAATCTTACTACAACAATATATCCTTGGTTCCATAATTTCAATAATAGCCTTGTTCATCTAGACCTTTCTTCAAACCTGTTAGAAGGATCAACTCCAGATGCATTCAGAAACATGATTTTTCTCAAGAGCCTTGATCTTTCCACCAACGTTTTACAAAGCATTCCAAGTTTTTTGGGGAATATGTGCCTTCTTCATACACTAGACCTACATACCAACAATCTCACTGGAGCACTTTCCAAGTCTATTCAAAATTTGTATGGGTGCACAGAGAACTCACTGGAGATTTTGAGCTTAAGCAACAATCACCTCAGTGGTTCGTTGCCTGATATTACAAGATTCTCTTCCATGACAGAGTTGGACTTCTCTCGCAACAAATTGAATGGCTCTTTCCCGAAAAGTCTCAGACACCATTCGAAACTTGTTTCCTTGAGTTTGCAAAGGAACAAATTGACAGGGTCATTGCCTGATTTCACAATGTTTCCAGCTTTAAAGGAATTCCGTGTTGATCACAATCTATTAGAGGGCAATATTTCTGAAACTATTGGAAGCTTATCTAATCTTCAATATCTTGGTCTATCTCACAATTCTTTGGAAGGTGTGATGGACGAAGCTCTTTTTTCAAATCTCACGAAGTTAAGGCATTTGGATTTATCTGACAACTCTCTGGCTTTGGAATTCCGAAGTGACTGGTTTCCCCCTTTCAATTGGAAATCTTACGTCTCAGTTCCTGCAACTTGGGGCCTCATTTCCCTAAATGGCTTCAGACTCAAACTGTAGTCCGAGAGATTGACATCTCTAGGGCTAGCATTGCAGATACCGTCCCTGATCGGTTTTGGAATGCGTCTTCCAATTTGATTTTCTTAAACCTTTCTCGCAATCAGATGAGTGGAAAGCTGCCAAATAATTTGTCATCCAGACACGCTCCATCATTGTTGGGGTTTGATTTGAGTTCTAACAAGTTTGAGGGTCCATTGCCGCATTTTCCTTCTAATACCAAATTATTAGATCTATCTAATAATATGTTTTCAGGATCCACTTCTTCTATATGTAAGATTGTGGGTGGCCTTTTGAGCTTCCTCGACATTTCAAATAACCTGTTATCTGGGAGGCTGCCTGATTGTTTCATGCACTTCCAACAACTGGTAGTTCTGAACTTGGGCAACAACAATTTGTCAGGTGAAATTCCCAGCTCAATAGGATCATTATCATGGCTTCGAACACTGAGTTTACGGAACAATAGCCTTTACAGTGGATTACCTTCCTTGAAGAATTGTAGCCAATTGGACTTTCTAGATTTGAGTGAGAACAGTCTATCAAGAGAGATACCAGCTTGGATAGGAGAAAGTCTAACATCTTTGGTATTCCTTTCCCTACAATCCAATGAATTCTCTGGAAGCATACCATTTCATCTATGTCAGCTGAAGAATATTCAGATCTTGGACCTCTCTCTAAATAACATATCCGGACCTATACCAAGCTGCCTCAATAATTTAACTGCCATGGTTGAGAAGTCAGATAAAATCGTTAGACTTAATTTTGAGGTCCCACTTACGTACAGATTATATGGGAACAAATACTATGTCAACAAAGCCTTTGTTCAATGGAAGGGAAGATGGTGCGAATACGAAAGAAATCTTGGACTGTTAAGGCTTGTTGATTTTGCGGGAAACAAATTAAGAGGAGAAATTCCAGAAGAAATTGGAGATCTTTTACTGGTAATGGCGTTGAATTTATCAAGAAACTATCTGACTGGAGTAATCCCTGAAAAGTTTGGTCAACTGAAACAACTGGAATCGCTTGATTTGTCAGCTAATCAGTTATCAGCTGGAATTCCTAAGACCATGGCCGATCTGAGTTTTTTGAATCACTTGAATCTCTCCTATAATAACTTGTCTGGAAAAATTCCAACAAGCACTCAGCTTCAAAGCTTTGACGCTTCAGATTTTGCTGGAAATCCTGCCTTGTGCGGGCCACCGTTCACACAGACATGCCATGGAGATGTTAGACTTCAAGATCAACAAACAAATGATGGCATCCCAGTGAATGAAGAAAATGTTGACGACTTCAGGAAATGGTTGTACATTGGCATGGCAACCGGGTTCAGTGCATGCTTTTGGGGAGTTTCAGGTGCTTTGTTGCTCAAGCCTTGAGACATTTTATGTACTAGTGTCTTTATTTTTCAATTTTCATGAAGATTTGTGTAACAATAGCATGTTCATATCTTGTGATAGGAAATAAGAAATTATTCCATCTGGACCTCAGCACTGTCGTTCAAAACCACCTCTGATGCCCTCAAATCGTCAGCTTCTATTGCTGTATAAAAGATGAGAAAATCAATTTTCTGTAAATATAATCAAGAATTAATGTATATATGCAAGAAACTTCGTATAAAAATATGCCATTTAATTTAATTCCGATAAGTACCTTGCTCTTTCTCTGCACAGCTTCCTGACGATTTCCATTGTTCAACAATTACAGAAATTTGTATTGTAATGAGCAAAAACAAAAAATTGAAGAGGACCAAAGCTCGCTCTTCAAAAAAACAAAAATTCAAGGCAAATCTCTCGACATATCTTCAAATATAACGATCATACCAGCAAGTCCTTGAGATGCTTTATCGCTTGATCGCGTTGATTTAGCTCATCTTGCAATTTCTCGCAAAGTGTCTGTAAAATACTTAAAAGGTAGTTAAAATTGTATGAACGTTGATCTTTTTCATAAAATCTGACCATCTGACAAAAATAGAAACACTAGCAAGATTATGAACAAAAAATGGTTGAAGTATTTACGTACCCTCCGCCATCCGCAATCGCAGGAGGTTGATGCATTTGCCGACATGATTTGCTTTTAAGAAAAGTGATTTATTTTTCAAGGAAGGATACGAGTGCAGTGAAGAATGTGTGAATATGAGGACCATATATATATATATATGATAAGGAGAGATCATGGATGAGGGATTCAACTGAAATGTTAAGTTTATAATGACCAGATTGTAAAAACATGTAAAAATGATTGGGGAAATGTATCTTGTATTATTCGATTTTGACAACATTAGCAACTGATGAAGCTGTAAAACTGTTGTATGCTCTAAGTTCTTGGTACTTGGTGAAAAGGACGAGGCATATGATCATCGGTCTGTGAAATGCCATGAACAACAATCACGATCTCTGGTTTTGCTTTTGAAGGATAACCAAAAACCGAATTCTGCATCCTTTTTTATTTTCCATTTGCTGTCTAAAAAATGGCTGCTAAGTTGGGTTTATAAATATGCAGGATTTTCATAATCTTTGCAATGTAGTCCTAAAGATTACATTATTAAGAATTTCATCTTCTCATAGATTATCCACATAAGATAGTATATTTTCTCCGTTAATTTCTACTATTTTATTTATTTTTTAATTGCTACAGTGATAGGTCATTCCGGAGACGTCAATATTTTATATTCTCATGTGCCCGTTATTACTTGAAAAAAAAAATAGACACTAAAATTATATTTTCCTTTCTTGGGAACTATTCCACACTATGTATCCGGAACTAGGAATGGCAAAATGATCCGATCCGAGGTCGCCCCGCCCTGCCCCACAATTTTTTTGGACGGGGATGGGATTTGCCCACTCCATCCCGTTTTGCCCCGTTAATAATAACTTATAGTAGAGTTCGTGTGATTTGATCTCTTACTTGGAAAACAAAATTATGCAAATTGTGTGTGCTCATTATAAAATCTGTCAAAACGGGATAAAATGAGATGGGACGGGACGGACACAAACAGTAAAATGGGACCCCATTTACCCTACGGGGATCCCCATCCCCGTTCGGATGGGAATGGGATGACAAATTCCGTCCCGTTCGAAGCGGGGATAGAGAATTTTTTAAGAGGGTGGAGGCGAGGATGGGGATGGTGATTCCCGTCCCGCCCTATTGCCATCCCTATCCAGAAATCTTCTAATCGTTAAGATGATAGGTTACAAGTAAAATGCAAATCAACACTTAGGTCAAATTGTCAATAAATTGTAAGAGGTAGGAGTCAAATATGAGTCTCACTAGTAAAAAATGCAATTAACTCTACACTTTATAAAAACACCAAATGTAGAAAAACCAAAATACTTCCATATAGCAGTAATTTTGTACGTAAAGTTTTAAGATATGATATGGTTTATATTAATTTTTTAACATATGTTAAATAATAATCTCAACTTAAAAATTTAGACTATTAATTAAAATTTTAAAATATAATTTATATTAGTTTATAGCATCTATCAAATAATAATATAAATTTAAAAATTTAAACTATTAATTGAAGTCTTAAAATATGATTTATATTAGTTTTTAACATTTTATAATAAACGTAGGTCTAGAGTTTGCCGAACTACTAAGAAAAATTAATGTCTTTTTTTTTTTTTTTTTGTGCTCGCAATTATTTTAGCCACGACTTCCGTTGCACAATAGATCACTTCTGTATCATTTATTAGTCAACTAATCTAAATCTTAATCATATTTATATCATTATAAACAAAAGGAAAAATTCTTAGCTTCTAAATCATATTTACTACTCAAAAAGAACATAGAGACCCTCCGTACTCCATCCAAAGAGGAGAATTTTATTAGAAATGAGATATTTGAATAAAAAATAAATTCAAAGAAAACATTATTTTTACTAGCAAATTGTTGAACAGAGAGTGAAGATTTCTTAATATGCAGTCAATGGAGAATGTTAGACATTTTAAGCAGGCATCTTGGTGTGTGAAAAATTGTTGAAGCAAGTTGAGGTTAATATAAAGAAATAATGTGATAGATATATCTATACAACACTGAGCTAGCTAATCTAAGATTGTCGATAAGAAGATCCTCTTTGTATGTCCTGAATGGTTCTGGTTTGGATTTGGAACTGCAAATGACAGAGTCTTGAATTACTACTGATTTTGTTTACGTTAAATCTGTATTTATAGAACGGACAGGGGACTAATGGCAAAAGATGCAAACTTCTTGAACATCAGCAGAGGATGCCCTGTTTCTGCACATCCAACAGCTTATGGACCAATTACTAGATCTTTAGCATGTTTTCTGGGAAGCTCATGGACCAAGCAGGATTAACATCATCGAAGTGAACATGACAAACATTAGTTGAAATTTCAGATCTAAAACACAACAACAACCAGTCCTCAACCCCGAATTAGTCTGGATCAGCCATATAGATCCTTTAGCAACATTCCGCACAATCATATTCCAAACTCCAGTTCTGAATACGACGACGACAACGATGACAACAAAAACAACCAATCCTCGATCACAAACTAGTCCGAATCGCCCATATGGATGCTTTTGAACCATTCCCACACAATCATATTCCGAACTCCAGTTCTAATTACAACAACAACGACAACCAATCCCCAACCCTGAACTAGTCCGGATTCAGATCGGCTATATGGATCCTTTTTCGCCATTCCACACAATCATATTCCAAACTCCAATTCTAAACTACAACAACAACCAGCCCTCAACCCCAAACTGATACGAATCGGCTATATGGATTGTTTTCTGCCATTCCACTCAATCATACTCCGAACTCCAAGTTCTAAAATACAACAACAAGAAGCAGCCCTCAACCCAAAAATAGTCCGAATTTGCTATATATGGATCCTTTTGCACCATTCAGCGCAATCATATTCCGAACTCCAGTTCTAAATACAACAACAACAAGCAATCCTCAACCCTAAACTAGTCCAGATTCGGATTGGCTATATGGATCCTTTTTCACCATTCCACGCAATCATATTCCAAGCTCCAATTCTAAGCTACAACAACAACCAGCCCTCAACCACGAACTAGTCCGGATTTGGATCGGCTATATGGATCCTTTTCTGCCATTCCACTCAATCATATTCCGAACTCCAAGTTCTAAAATACAACAACGACAACCAACCCTCAACCCCAAAATAGTCCGAATTGGCTGTATATGGATCCTTTTGCACCATTCAGCGCAATCATATTCCAGATTCCAGTTCAAAATACGACAACAACAACCAATCCTCAACCCTGAACTAGTCCACACTTGGATCAGTTATATGGATCCTTTTTTGCCATTTCATGCAATCATATTCCAAACTCTAATTCTAAACTACAACAACAACCAGCCCTCAACCCCAAACTAGTACAAATCGGCTATATGGATTCTTTTCTGCCATTCTACTCAATCATACTCCGAACTCCAAGTTCTCAAACACAACAACAACCAGCCCTCAACCCCGAAATAGTCCGAATTCGCTACATATGGATCCTTGTGCACCATTCAGCGCAATCATATGCCGAACTCCAGTTCTAAATACAACAACAACAACAACCAATCCTCAACCCTGAACTAGTCCAGATTCAGATCGGCTATATGGATCCTTTTTTGCCATCCCATGCAATCCTATTTGAACTCCAGTCCTAAAATACTACGACGACAACAACGAACCCTCAACCCCGAGCTAGTCCGAATCTGATATATGGATCCTTTTGTGCAATTCAGCACAATCATATTCTGAACTCCAGTTCTAAATGCAATCTATAAACTCTTTGAACAAGTAAACAAAACCCATTAACTTTGAAAAAAAAAAACAAAAGAAAAAAAGCAACATTAATATATCAATTTCATTCAATATAGCAAAAATTTTACAATTCCCATTTTAACATGTAAATAGATACCCATAAAGCTGGAACGAAAGAAAAACCCTCTAATATAGATTAGATTAGTCACATCCCAAAAAAATGAAAACCCTAACCTCGTCTCATTCCTTCCTTACTTCAAAAATCATATCTGTCAATCAAACTAGAGGTATTACATTGGACCCTGCAGAAGACCCACCAATAAACGAGAACAAACCAGTGGACCCCGCGATTTCTTGATCATCCATAAACAAATCCTCGGGATCTCTAAATGCACCATGCACACACACAATCCCTACCCCAACCAAAACCGCCGTTATAATCAACGATCCCACGCTCGTCAAGAACACTACGATAACCGTGACCAGACACAAAATCCCCAGGGTCTCTCTATTCGAGATCGTGCGGCCGAGAACCACTAGGGGCTGATCTGAAGGTCGGAAAGCGTAGAGACCGAGCCAGGCGGCGACGAGGGAGAGGAGGGTGAGGAGGGAGAAGGGATGTGAGAGGAGGGAGAAAGCGAGTACGATTGCGAGTATGGTGAGGTAGTTTATTTTGAAGTAGGAGAAGTTTTTGCGTACTCGCGTGGTGGCGTCGGAAAGGGAGAGCGGGCGGGAGAAGGAGGTACGGTCTACGAGTTCGAGCCAGGGACGGCGGTGGGAGAGGGTGGCGCGGAGGGAAGAGAAGAGTCGCGTGAGGAAAGTGCGAAGGGAGGCGAGGGTTGTCGTGGTGGTGGTGGTCGTCGTGGAGGAGGTGGTTTCGCTGGTGGAGATTGGGAGAGGCTGGGAGGTCATTTTGGGGATTTCGAGAGATCTTATGAGGGTAAAATAGGGAGAAAAAATGTTGAATTGCTTTCGAAAGAGCTAATGGAGATCCCGTCTGAGAGGAAATGAAATAAATATGTATAAGAGGTGGAGGAATTATACTATATTTTTATTCCTGTATTGGAGTTTCCTCAACCGTTCGATTTCAAGATGGAAGGCTGTGATTGATTGAGGCTTGGTGAATGATGCGGCGGCTTAGAGGCGTATATATGCTTTGTGTGGTACATGCTAGTTGAACAGCATCATAAGAAAATGCAACGAGAAGCTGGCTGTATTTTTTAATTAGTTTTTTTTTTCTAAATAATTATTTAGTCCTTCTTGCTAAATTTTTGTCAAATTTGTCAAATTAACTAGTAAAACCTTAAATATCCTTTAACATACATAACTAATCCACACAAATATATTTTGGTGTTTGAAAAAAAAAGAAATAGAGCGAAGATTAATAAAATAAAAAATGAAAATTTGAAGAGAGAAATAAAGATAATTTTAGTGCTTGAGGAGAAAAAAAAGAAAAGAAAAAAGACATGCGTGAAATGGAAAAATATTGCATAAAAAAAAGTAATTTGAGAAAAAAAATACTGAAAGATACATTATCACCACTCTAACAAAAAATTGACGAAAAGACTAAATTATTGACAAAATTAAAATATAAACATTAAATATCTAATTTTTGAAATGAAGAAAATTAATCAAATCATTTATCGAAACGAAAATGACTAATTTATAATTTACTTATATATAAGATAAATAGCAATTTTTTTTATATAATAATCTAAATTGTTTTTCTGTGTTTCTAATTGTATAATTGTGTTCTTAAATAATATTTAAATCTTTAATCTATTCTTTCGATTAATTTTTATAACGTGTCTCTATGTTTTTAATTGCATATATTATGTTCTTAAATAATATTTAAAACCTTCAATCTAATCTTTCAATCTATTTTTCAAATCATAAATAATTTTTTTTTATAAAAATACTTTGATTGAAATACAAAAATTTTAAATGTTAAAAAATAAAACATATATGGCGTGTGACTTTAAATATATATATATATTAGATAGCATGAGAGTGAGGAATTGGAGAGTTGATTTTGTATTAACTATAATAGGATAAAATTAAATCCACCAGGGTGAGTGCAAATAAAATTAGGATAAATAATTTAATTTGTGATTATATAATAGTTTGATTGTACAATCTATCTATATCTTTCCAACTGCATCTAGGATGTTCCTATATAATGTTTAAATATCTAATATATTATTCCGATCAATTTTTTTAATTATAATTTTTTTTTTGAAATACCCATGACTAAAACTAAAATATATATATATAAAAATTAAAGACTTTAAAAAATAAAACACGCAAATAATGTGATTTTTTTATTTTTTGAAGTCATTAGAATTTCTTTTCAATAAAAATTATTTCGATAAAAAAAATTATTTATGATTAAAAAAATTGATCAGAATGATAAATTAAAAATTTAAATATTATTCAAAAATATAATAAATCCAATTAAAAATGCATAGACATATTGAAAATTTAAACTATTATATAAAAATAAATTGAGTTATTTATTCATAAAATTATTTGACTTTTAAAATTTTGTAGTTAAAATTTCTCATTAAACAGAATCGCTCGAATTGATGCTATCATGGATTTTTAATTTGCTGTTAGGCAGTTCCCAAATGAATGATTCCTGGTTTAAGACTTTGGGCCCGTTTGGCCTCCAGGTTTTGTAGAAGGGCATTCTTTTGTTTTTCGACAATTTAAAAGGGCCTTTGGTTCCTAAAACTTGGCATTGCCAAACAGGTTTGACAATAAAGGAAATCACAAGTTGAACTTCTATATGATGACTCGATAGCTCTTTACGCAGGTCCACGGGCCTGGTTTTAAAGTGAAAGAAAAATACAGCCCAGCCCTTTTATTATGAACAAAATTATTTGATAATTAATTTTGGCTTATTCAAAGCAAAACACAAATTTTACATTTTTTAATTATTTAAAATTTTTTTTAACGTTGGATAGAAAATATATAAACTATATTTTTATTAATCATATTACCATATATAAATTTTTCTTCGTTATCAACCAACGTGGAAGATTTTTTTTTTTTTTTAACTAAAAAAGTCATTGAATTGAGTAGTTTACAATTTCTAAAAAAGTCTTTTTTTGTGTTTGAAATTGTATTATTAACAACTTGCTGGAATTTTGACTGAAAAAAATTTATGTATGCTAATGTAGTTAATAAAATCTTTTTTGTGAATTTTCTATTTAATATTAAAAAACCGTACTAATATAATTAAAAAGTGTAAAGTGTATGTATTTTTTGTTCAATAAGCCATTAGTTTTTTTAATTTTTAACTTTGAGTTCGGCCTTTTTCTAACTAATTTTTATTTGAAATTAGGTCATTTAATTAGGTTTTCGATAATTTTAATAGTGTAAATACATGTGGATTGAAAGTGATTGATTTTTTAACTTATACACCAACTAAAAATATACTAAAACTAATTGATGTTTTGCTTCTTCTTTTTTCAAAACTTGTTTTTTCATTTAAAAATGTTATTTAATTGCTAATTTCTTAGCATTTTAGAAGAAAAAACAAAATATTTATAGATTTTAATATGTTTTTAGCTGCTAAAAAACTATAATTGTATATTAGAATTAACAAAAAATCTAATTTTAAATAAAAATAATTAAAAATAAATCATAATCGAAATTAAAAATTGAGAGATTAATTCCAAAATAATTTAAAATTCAAAAGAGAACGTATATAAGTTTTGAAATATTTTTAATTATTGAGAAATTATATTTATATATTAGAATTGATGAAAATTTAACACAAAGATTCAATTTTAAATAAAATAATTTAAAATTTATAATTTATAATTGAGAGATGGATTCTTAAATAATTTAAAATTTTAAAAAGAATTATACAGTTTAGTAGCAAAAAAAAAGACTCGATATTGAAAAAATAAAAAAAAATCCTTGTTGTTTCAAAAAGAAAAGGAGAATTCTTGGATCTACTCGTTTGTTGTCCCATATCTGCCCATTTAATTTTATTTATTATTCGTTCTGCTCAACCGTAACTGCTATATCAACCATCATTACTCATTGGCAACAGGCCAAAAGTCATCAATGTTTTGTCAAATCACTTAAAAATTATATTTTTTTCCCAATTTTTTCAAAAAAAAAAAAAGGTCAACGGCTATTGAACATTGGTGATGCTGCCACCACTCACCATATTATATTAGGGAAAAGAAAAAATCAAATGTTCCACCATTATTTGCCCATATTGTTCATTATTATAATGAAAAGCTCACAAGTTTTTTTTTCTTTTACAAATAAATAAATGAAAACAGCAATTCAAAAAGAAAAAAGAAAAAAGAAGAACCTTAATAAAGAACAAAAGTAAAAAAATAAATAAATAATTAGTCCAGATACCTTCTTTAGAGTATCATTCGTTTTTCAAAGAAAATTATAAATTAGTCCCTGTAATTTTGAAAACAAATTAATTAATTTTTTATTTTAAAAACTAATTATTTAGTCTCTTTACTAGTATTAATTATGTTTAATTTAACATCATTTTATTTTAAAAAATTCATTAATCTGTCCACAATATATATATATATTACTTTTTTAAAACAAAACAAATGAAATAAGTACGTAAAATGGAAAAAAAAATAGTTGTTGAAATAAATAGACAATTTATTTATTTTTTAAACTAAAAGGACTAATTTATAATTTAGTCGGTTTTCGAAGACCAATTGACCAGGCAATTTAAACCACTCCTTCTGGATCCATCGTTTAGGTCCATCGAACCTTCCTTTTAGTCCTTCCTCTGGTCCTGTCTCACAAGTAACGAGAAATGACACTGCCAAAAGAAAAAGAAAAAAGAAAAAACATTTAAATCAACGAAATCCCAAAAGAAGGTTTCATTACGGCAAAAATCACATCTCGCCCTTTGACTATCATATAAGTTTTGATTAGGTCCTCTATCTACTAAAAGTTTCAATTACATCACCAATATGTCATAACTGAAGCAATGCTAATATTTCATCCAGTTTCCATTAGTTCTTCCCTTTAGAATACATGTTCATATCATATCATGACAAGAGAAGAAATAAAAAGAAAAACCAAAATTTTGAAATAAATATGACTCTTTTAATCATGGTATATATAAAACAATCTCTAATAACTCTACTTCAATAAATTTATTTCTTGTAATTTATAAAGGAAATATTTAACTATTCAGTGTATTAAGATGGAAATAATAATCTATATTTCGATAAATAGCTGGCATTATATTTCGATAAATTCAAATGTTGGAACTGTTTCTAATTAATTTTACATTTTAGCTCTATAGTCTATCTTTAATAATCAGATTAAAGAAAAAAAAGTAATACTTTCTCATAACATATGATCTTTATGTGGACCAATATTTTAAGAATTATTATTATCAATTTCAATTGGATTTCAAAGATGAGTGATCTAATATAAACATATAGAGTAAAGTATAAATTAATTCTTCTAGTTTTGATAAAAGAATTAATTAGTCATTTTTATTTCAAAACTAATTATTTAATCTTTTTATTCATTTTATTCTCTTTTTTAATTTATTTTTTTATTTTTTAAAAATGATACTATGAAAAGATTGTAGAAAAAATTAAAATAAAATAATATTAAATTATGCACGATTAACATTAGTTAAAAAATTAAATGATTATTTTTTTAAAGGACTAATTAATTTAGTTTTTTAAATAGAAGGACTAATTTATGATTTACTCAAAATCCAAATGGAATTTTGCCGAAGACAAAAAAGCAAAAGTCCAAAAAGAAACCAACTTAATTACCAAATTGCCACTCACTAATATCTCTATTTATCTTTTATCCACGTCTGCCGTTCTGTCCCTCTCTTTCTTTCCTCTCCCACGTGCTTTCCCTCTCTCTCTCTCTCTCCTCCCTTTAAAAGTCCAAACCGCGTTTTCCAAGGATATGCCTGTCATTTCACTACACCACAACCTCTCTTTTCTCCCCTTCTTCTTCTGCTTCGCTCCCTCTCTCAGAACTTCACCATCAGTCCCTCCCTCCAAACCTCAAAAACGCAGCCGTTTCATGCTCTAACAAAACTGATACGGCCAAACACAGTCTTACAAAATGGCGGCAGAGAACGGAGAGGAGAAACTGATCGCTGTAGCACGCAACATAGCAAAAACACTCGGCCATAACGAGTCAATGGCGGATGATATTTTGCAAATCTTCTCCAACTTCGATGGTCGTTTTTCTCGCGAGAAATTGGCCGATAAACTGACATCGGCAGGACAAGGAGAAGATCCTAGAGTTCTTGACCATACTATTAAGTCTTTAGAGCGTCAGATCTCGCAGTACATCGCCGCCGACCACCCGATCTGGTCTGACTCAGCTGACTCCTCCGCCTTCCTTGATTGCATCGACGAGTTAATTTCTACTGTGCGTAAACTCTCTGCCTCCAGTTCCGCCGGAGCGCATCTGGCACGCGCTGAGGATCTTCTTCAGCAAGCTATGTTTCAGTTGGAAGAAGAGTTCCGTCTGTTAATTGAACGCGGCGGTGAGTCCTTTGAACTTACTAGACCTTACAATAACGGTGACGGTGACTTGGGGAAGAATAATAATAATTTACTGTATGATGATTCTGATGAGGATGATCATGACTACAGTGATGGTGAAATTCCGGTAGCGCAACCGTTAAGTAATTATGACGTCTTAATTGATGCATTGCCGTCGGGGATTATTAATGATTTGCATGAAATAGCGAAGAGGATGGTGGTTTCGGGGTTTGGTAAAGAGTGTTCACACGTGTATAGTAGTTGCCGTAGGGAGTTTTTGGAAGAAAGCTTGTCGAGATTAGGGTTAGGGAAATTGAGCAATGAAGAAGTGCAAAAGATGCGATGGCAAGAATTGGAGGATGAAATTGATAAATGGACCAAAGCTGCGAATGTTTCGCTTCGGATTTTGTTTCCAAGTGAGAGGAGGTTGTGTGATCGTGTGTTTTATGGGTTAGGTTCGGTGAATGACTTGTCGTTTATGGAGGTTTGTAGGGGAACTGTGGTTCAGATTTTGAATTTTGCTGATGCAGTTGCGATTGGGAGTAGGTCGCCCGAGAGGTTGTTTAAGGTTCTGGATTTGTTTGAGACAATGAGGGATTTAATGCCGGAGTTTGAGTTTAATTTTAGTGATCAGTATTGTTTGGTTCTAAGGAATGATGCGGTGGGGATATGGAAGAGGTTAGGGGAGGCGATCAGGGGGATTTTTATGGAGTTGGAGAATTTGATTAGGTGGGATCCAGCTAAAGCTCCGGTTCCTCGTGGAGGGCTTCATCCAATCACGCGATATGTGATGAATTATATACGTGCTGCGTGTAGGTCAAGAGAGTCGTTAGAGCAGGTTTTTGAGGAGAGTATGAGTGTTGTTCCGTCAAAGGATTCTGCTTTGTCTTCGTTGTCAGATCAAATGGTGTGGATTATGGAGTTGTTGGAGAGTAATTTGGAAGTGAAGGCGAAGATTTATGGGGACCCTGCATTGTGCTCTGTTTTCTTGATGAATAATGGGAGGTACATTGTTGAAAAAGTGAAGGATAACGAATTAGGTTTGCTGCTTGGAGATGATTGGATAAAGAAACACACTGCAAAAATCAAACAATACCATTCGAGTTATCAGAGAAGTTCGTGGAATAAACTTTTGGGGATATTGAGAGCAGACAGTAGCCCTGTGGCTGCTAATGTTGGAGGAAGGTCCATGTCTATGAAAGACAGGATTAAGGCATTTAATTCGCAGTTTGAGGAAATTTATAAATCTCAATCTCAATGGATCATATTTGATGAGCAGCAAAGAAATGAGCTGAGGATGTCTTTGTCCAATCTAGTGCTGCCAGCTTATAGAAACTTTATTGAAAGGTTTCAAAATGCTCCAGATGTTGGGAGGCATGCGGATAGGTATATTAAGTACACTCTGGAGGATATTAACTCCCGGATTAATGAGTTGTTCCAGGGAGGGAATGGATCAGCTGGTGGAAGGAAATGAAGGTAAGCCACTGCTTGTTGTGCTATTTGTATGAACTGTAGGAAAGTTTGTGAATTTTGTTGTTGTATGAATGCAATCAATGACTGTAGCCCTTAACTAGATATGTGAATGTTTTCGGCACTTTTTGTTTCCTTTCCTTTTGTTAATGAAAATTATGGATACTTGTCATGATCAATCAAGATGGTTTTCTGCTTCCCATATGAATTGTATTTTTGTTCTGCACTTCTTATGATCAAGGCTATTATACATTTGACTATAGTTATACATGGAAACTAGTTTTACGTTGCCAATCCTATTCCCAAAACCCAATCAGCATATGTTGTTAGCTATCTATACGGCCTCTCGTAATGCTAGAAGTGACTATGTTCAGAGTGATTGAGTGAGTATATTCCTTTGCCATAGCCTACCATTAGCACTTAATACTATCTCTCCCATTAACAACTGTAATGCTTCTTGCAGAATTAATGCTTACCTTTTGGTAAAAATTCTTAATTACCAAATTTTGCAAAAAATCCTGCAATTCAGTTTCTTGTAGAATTGAGTGATGGGCAATTTTCTCTCATATATTGGCAGAGCTGCAGAAGTGGCCCAAAACCATGCCATGATAGACGATTGTCTTAATCAGTAGTTTCTTCATGTCAAAGTTAAATAGAGTGATTAAATCAGCACAACCCTTAGTCACACCCTACCATAAAAACCCGAATTATTAGCTCACCTATCGTCGGATCATCCATTTTGCTCACACTAATCAAATACTTAAGCGGAGATAACAAAACATTACAGCGAAATCTTATTGACAGTACAAGGAAACATAGAATATGAAGATCACTTGTTTTTCATTATAAAAATGTCCCTTTCTCTCTGTGGAGTATGAAGTGTTTACAAAGTTACAGAACAAACCGAGAGAAGCTGTGATCATATGGGAGGGAACTGGGAAATGAGAGTTTTCTCTAGATATTCGGTTAGGGACTTGTAGGCTGATTCACTTGGATGGATGGCATCCCAAAACAGGAACTGCGAAGCATTTCCACACGTTGGAGTCATTTTGTTGCAGGATGATCCTGCTTCGACAAGCCCGGTTCCACAGCACCCTGTATGTATTTTGGCAAAACCTGTCTCGTAACGGCAAATATCAGTAAACTAGGCTCAATACAAAGGAGATCTTCGAACCTAAGACCTCTTCTATAGATGCCGTTTGAGCTACAGGCTCATTGGCTATACTATGCTTAATTACATCAATGTATCGCATATCGGAGACCATAGTTTTAAATCTTCAACAATTGAAAAAACAATCATAATTATTATCGTCGTAGTTTTTTAAAAAAATCATTATATAACATTTTTGAATCATATTGTTATATTTATTTTAATATTATAGTAAATCATGATTTATGATGCTGATCATAATTATTTTTTCAAATATTCATAATTTAAAATTATTATAAATCATAATTTATTATAATATTAAAATAATAACAATATAATAGTTTCGAACTGTTAAATAACAAATGTTCTATAACATGATTAACATGATTGTGGTTATTTAAAACTATGCTGGAGACAGAGCTACTAGCTATGTATGGTGACTTTTCTAATGGGTCTCTCTTGTCTGTGTTGACAAGTGGACTTTAAGTCAGTTCTGTTCTTGAGTCAGATAATTTATTTTCTTTGACCTGGCTAAATTTTCAGAACCTGGCATCCGCACTGCTCAGTGTTTAAATGTAGTATACCAACTCTCTGGTTTGGTGCAACGAAAGCATTAATTAGTTCAGCTTTAACTATAACATATGGTTATAATTTGTCAAAAACAGCTAATCTTTTTCTTTTTCTCGTTTTTGAGAAAACAGCTTACCGTATTTTTGTGGCTGAGAGACCATGTCAAATAATGGGTCGTAAATATCTGCGTAGACAATTCTGCTCCTCGGAAGTGATGACTGCAATGGAGTTAGTAGCCTTGTAAGTTTTTGATTATAGGCTTGACAGTCTGAATTTTGATCTTCCAGGCAAGCTAGATTCCCTGAACTCCCACATCTTGTGACTATCTGAATGGGAAGACACCCAATTGGAGGAAGCCCAGCAATGGCCATTAAACGGCCTCCAAGGTTGTACAATTCCTGTGAAATTTGTAAATTGAAAAAGGAACATTACCATTAGAAGCCACCCAAGAAAATGCAGGCAGGATTATGCTTGGAAGAATCTAACCTATACATTGATTGTGAAGAGATAGGCAGATGCCTGCATGCCTGGATATATATACCTTTACAAAATTCTGTAAAGAATTCAGCAGAAAATCATGATAACCACTGATATTGCTGAACTGCTGCCGCCTTGTGGGTACATCATAATAGTTGTAAATCACGTCATTAGTTCCTGAACTAACAACGATGAAAGCTCTGCCAACTATCTCCTTGGCCTCCTCTTCTCCAACAATTCCCTTGAGCCTTGTAATATAGTTCCTGAATAACTCGAGCTGCTCGTACATTGGGATGACTCCGGTTGCTGCACTCGTCATGTCGTCGTATCCTGAACCGGCCGAAGCAAAGCACACGCCGGTGCGAATGTCATCGTCGGTTAGGCTTGGATCGAGGACAGGCGGAACAGTTTCTTTCATCCCTAGGATGCTGGCTGCGAAGTCAGGAATGAGTTTTCCGTTTGAAAACCTTCCTGTAGGAATTTGGTCAGGAAAATCTTGGCCATACGGTGGATGGTCGCTTCTGAATATTGTCTTAACGTAGTTGTTGTTACCAGTATCAACGGTAGAATCGCCGAAAATAAGAATGCTGGAGAATTTGGGCAAGTTTGCTGCCCCAGTGATGTTGCATGTGGTCGTCATTGTGAGGAAGAGGAGGAGGAGGAGGAGGAGGAGGAGGGTAGGTGCCATTGTTGATAGGTTAATGTTGTCAGATTGCTCTGTCTTTATAGAAAACTAGAAAGCTGTAGTATCCAGCAGTGTCATGACGTCCCTTTTAAACGTGAGGAAAATTACTTGAAGCAAATTCTCTCCACCTACCTTGTCAACTAATACCCAAGAGAAATAAAGAAGAGAATTGAAAGATCCTTTTTCTTTATAGAGTAACTTTGTTTCATTGATTAATGTGATTTGTTCTTTTCATTAGATTGATTCTCATACGTGAAACTACTTGTATATCGATTTGTTTAATAATGTGTTCTGCACATATTCAAATTCTGTACCATTCAAACTTTTTTTAATTGATACCTAAGTTTGTTTTTTTTTTTTTTTAATTTAAGAGTTATATTCTTATTTTATCGTTTTAAATCCTAACGTGTCACGTAAACACACAAGATAAGCTCTAGTTAATAACTTATCACATGTCATGATAGGCTCAAATTGAGGATTGAATTGGTGACACGATAAGTCGTCATCGACTACAACACACACATGGTAAGCTGTCATTGGTTAGAGTCGAAATAACAACAATATAAGATTAGAATTCTTAAATTTAACAAAAAAAAAATCTAAGATCTCAATTAAAAAAATTCGAATTATATGAAGATTCAATATGCGTAAAACCCGTTTAATAATAACACGTGAAACAAATCTATTTATAATCCGAACTAAACTTTCTAAAAGGAGACACACTTGATGATGCAAATGTTTTCATGGTATGAAACAAAGAATTAGAGCCCTTCTTAGTCATGAAAATTACTCGAGCAAAAAAGCTAAGATCATGTTATTTTCCACTTGTCAAGAACGTCATGCATCAGCTGATAGTGACAGAAACCTAAAAAATAAAGGATACATTTTCATAGGTGGTGGCAATGGTATATGTGTTGGGGAAAAACTTGAAGTCGATAGGATTTTCATTTTTTCAAATCATTTAATTCGTATAAATTGACTAAATAGCTTGTAACTCAGTAGTAATAATGTTTTTCTTTACAAGAGGTTATGGATTTAAATTTTAATAAAATAGTTATTTTAGGAGCTTTGAATATATATTAGATTTGTGAATTAAAAATAAAAATATTTTTTTTTGTTCTTTTAGGAGCTTTGAATATGTATTGGATTTGTGAGTTAAAAATAATTTTTTTTTTGAAAAAAAATCCCTATGAATTGAAATGTGATTATCAATTAGTATATCTGTCTTAATTTAAATAAATAATATATAAACTGATTGGTAGTTTTGAAGTACGGAAGTATTTTCCATATATGTTTATGAAAATTTGAAGGATATTTTCTATTTTAACAAATGACAAAAAAAAAAAAAACTATTTGACTTTTGGCTATGTAAAATTTTTCTTTTTCTTTTATGATTGGCTAAATGAGTTAATCCTACTGTAAATTTTAGTTCATTTGAAAATTCTTCTATAAATTTATAATTTCATATTTGATTTCTATTAGATTTTTTATTTTTTTTATATAGATTTAGTCTGTCATATGATTTTTAGTTATTATTCTCTTTTCTACTTAATTCTTGATATTTTGAACTAGTGTATTTTTGCATCTATGTTGAGAAAAATTCAATCTTTTTTTTTTTTTTTGGAAAATCTTATAAATTTTCAAGGTCGAAAAGTATATATATTTTTTATTTTATTTAAAAATAAAAAATAATTCGAAATGATCCTAAATTTTTTGAAAAGCCCTAAATATATCTTATTAAATGATTTTAACTATGAAAATATTTATGTGATTTTATCCTAAATTAGAAGTTTAAAAACTAATTTTTAAATATATTAAAATTTAAGGAAGATCTATGGTATTTAGCTTTTACGACTTGAAAATTTTGTCCGCACAGAGTATACTCTTATCTACATTAATTTCCTCAGCAAATTAAAGCTGTACTTGGTTGGTAATGGTTGGTTGGCAATTTCATCCCTATCTCCTTTCCTGTTGGAATTTTTTCAAAGAAACTGGTTGCCGAAACACTTATTTTTTTAGTGGAACTAATTCATGTTCTGAAATACTATTTTGACATTGTATTTTACAATAAATCTTTAAAATTGTTTAGAAAAATAAAACTCAAATTTAATTAATACACAAACTGATTGGAAAATGTTTTATCATTGAATATAAATAAAATAAATTAATGAAGTACTGAAGAGAAAAAAAAAAAAAAACAGGGAAGTTATTTCATGGGTTATTGACAGGTTGTCTTAGCTTATTTTTATCAAGAGAACAAGCTCTTCAGTTTATAAACTGATCATCTATCAGACATATAATTTGAAAAATGTACCATTTATTGCGAAAAATTGGAGTAAAATTATTAGAATTAGCATTGGAATTTATCAATAAAAAAAAAAAGTATTAGCTTTGAAAATTTTATTGGTCATTATTGATGACAATTTCCCCAAAAAATCTAACTCATCAGAAACATGACAACTAAACAGGACAATAGACGAATCAATTATCTCACCATATTTCAACTCCAATTTTGATCATGATTAATCTTTAAATATCTTTATGAAAGAATATATATATATATATATATATATATATATATATATATATATATATATATATATATATATATAGTTTGGTGTTATCAATGGAAAACCAATTGAGTAAAATTAATATATGGAAAAATCATCAATACCATTGAAGCCATTGCAAATGCAGCCTAGCTTATTAGTAACAATCACAAAAACTACTAAAAATAAGCTTATAATTAAGAGATTAATTCCAATTTGATTAATAATCACTACCCAAAGTTGCAAAGGTAATATTGCAAAGTTATATATAATTTATTCCAATCCGATAAATATTGGATATTACAATTGAACTGGGAGTTGATAAAAACCATTATATATGATTGTTAAGCTCTTAAATTCCCTTGGATTTTTTCATAATTAAGAACTTGCTAACTTGGATACCATATTACACGATCTTACAGACACTCGGAACAGAAACGAAACAATAAACACAAAATTAAGCAAACACAGATAAATATAGATCACAAACGATTTGCTATACATACATCAACTTTCAAACAATTCTTAGAAGAGATAAGTACAATGTATTTATAAAACTCATTCTTCTTTGAATCGATCTTGGACTGAGAATTTCTGTGGTCCAAAAAACGAAGTAATAGTACAAAATCTTTGTAATAGTTGATTTACTGAATTATAATATTGCAACAAAATCTCTTCTCCTGTCAGGAAACATGAAACAGATCATTAAAAAAAAATTGTTAATTTGGTAGTTAATTACAATGACATGGTAGCTAGCAATTCACGAAGTTTAATCTTTAATCTTTTAAAGTTTCAGTATGAAACATGCAAAGCCATGCATATAATATTTGAGGATGAGATATAGTGTGATCTTACCAACTACTGATTCCTCTCGTGCAAATTTTTAAAATATATAATTACATTATGATTAATTTGCTGCAAAATCTGCAGACTTTGACAAGTTCATTGTGCCCATTTTTCTGCAATTTGTACTAACCAAAAAAAAAAGTGCTGGCCTGAGAAGCAAGGTGGAAATCATATTATTGGAAGATTGCATTTCCTGCAATCATGCTAATAGGGACAAAAAAGGTTGCGGTAGTTCATCCATTCAATGGTTTTCAATAAAAATGGTTCGTGACATTTATATATTTATGCATATGATCCTCAAAATGTTCATTACTTCAAGTTGTGAGCGGGTTTGTTTTATATTATGAGGAGGATCAAATTTGTCGTAAATGTACTAGTTTGGATATGAACGCTCAATCGAAGAAAATTTCTTTTAAATTTCCGGATTCAAACCTCAAGGGTAACATTCAAATCTTTTTACTAGATTCCTTTAAATAAACTAAGCTGATGTTGTAAGGAATGCATTTTTTAAGATCGTTCAAGAAAGAATTTAATTTCAATTGATACGTAAGTTGATCTGAGAACATCATTATTGTCAGAAAAAGAAGTTTCGAAGTTAATTGCTTCCTCTATTTTTGCTTTCAAAATTTCATGGGCTTTTCAGTTTCATAAAACAAAAATGCTGACATGAAATTCCAGCTCAAGTTGGATACGATATGCATTAATTTATATCATTATTTCTATAAATAATTGCAATTCCCATGGCCCAAATAAACAGATAATTGATAGAAATGGTTTGTACAAGGACTTCGTGGAGCTTTAATAACCATGCATGGCTTCCAGCTTAATTGAGCTATTAATTGTGTAGGTCTTCTTGCTTTTTCTTTTTTATCTTATTTTTAGTTTCATGCCTTTATATCCGAATATAAAGGCATTATTATTGTGGAAGTCGTGCTTCTGATTAGACTTATGTGGGCTTCCCTCTTGATTCTTGATACCAAATGTTAATCACTTAATTTCTCTCTTGCAATTTTCCCACCTATATATCTCAAAGAAAAAGAACACGTTTTATTTATTTATTTATTTTATATGTAACTGGGAAACCAACAGGGAATTCGATTATCTTTGCGAGTATATTTTGAACCCGAAATCTCGAGGTATGTAACCCTTCTTACTTCGGAAAAAAGGCTCAATTAATTCGTAAATTTTACTTTTTAATAAAAAATTTGATTGAATATATATATATATATATAAATATCTTTTTAGTTATTATTAATATTTCGAGAATCATTGTATTGTTTTTTCTTGAATCACCAAGAAAATAATTAATAAACATATATATTTATATGCATAATAAAAAAGAAAATTATAAAAGAATTCATGAAACAAATCAAAATACAGTAATTCACTTTATCTCAATTGTAAAAAAAAAAAAGCACTTAAAATTCTAGTAATATTAATAAAAATTCACTTGTTTTTTTTTATAAAACAACCTCCTTGTCCCTAGAATATGTACTTTCCAAATTATCAAAAGTCCAAATTATTAGCCAATAAGTTAAGATATATCCTTCAATATCACAAAGAACATAAGGGAAACAAACGTTAACCTTGTAGTTGCCACAAAAATACGCTAAACAAGGCCAATTGAACAAGATATATATTTACTTAACTTGTTATAATCAAGTTGTGGATTTTCTTCGAAGGCACCCCAAATTCTTTATATATATATATTGGATTATTAATATTAGATCAGATTGTATATTATCGAGATTAAGTTTATTATTTTTTCGACTAAGTTAGCACCAGAAAAAAAAAAAAATCACCCCAAATTCTTGCTACACCAAAAAATCCTAGCTGCTAATGAACAATAATTAGAATCCTAACTAGCTAGAACCATGGTGATATTCAATTATGCAAACTAGCTATGTAGACTGTGCAGAAAATAATGCTTGATCACATCTTTAGATTGATGTTTCCCCAAATCTTGTTGGGGGTCCATTGACAAAAGTTTCAGTGACGGATTCGAACTAATTAAAGCGTGGCATGCGATGCTTCACAAGAACTACAAACCAAAACAATTTTTAAACAAATGAACTACCTATCTAGGCAATAAATTTAGGCATGGATGGGTTTTAATGAGTCGCATTTGAGGACAAAATGTGGGGCATGAAGAAGAAGAAAGGCACGAAAGTGAAATGCATTATTATGGATTAACTGTGATTTTTTTGTTTTTTGTTTTTTGTTTTTTTCCTTTTCATTCATCAGGAACCTTATTGATCGATTTTGAACTATATAATGGGAAGTGGTTCTCTTTCAATATACAATCAATAAATAAACTCGAAGTAATTAAAATTCGTACCTTACTTCAATAAGAAAGCTATCAAAAAGATAATTGCTAGACTAATTAAGTTGTATTAACCGTCTTCTTTTTAGGTGAAAAGGAAAGGCAAATTAGCCGTAATTAAATATCTAGCACAACAATGCCCATTGTTACTAACTCAAAAGAAAGTCACTACGTATTGTTTTGAGGAGGACATCATTAATTATTAATTTATTTTGGATATTGATTATTGTTAAATTATAGAGACTGATGTGATATCCGTAGTTTAATATGTTACGTATGACGATCAGTATCTCTTGTATTAAATATTGCTCAAAAACCTAATAAAAAATTATAATATAATTATAAAATAGATATAATTATCGAATTATGTAAATTTTTATGACGTATGATTACTTTTACTATTTCTATTTTTTTTTATCTTCTTACTTGATTTATTTTCTAACAATTATTACATCAAAATAGAACACATATATTTAGCAAATGTAATAATTATTGAAAAGACTTGATAGTTATCGAAAGTTATCTCGAAAAGTGATGACAATTGACGATCATAATAATTTCACAAAGTTTTTCTTTGATCAAGCAATAAACTACTACATTTTCATGGTATTTACATATAACAACCAATATTTATTTACAATGAAAAAATTTCCATTTAATTATTAACCATCAAATCAATTCCACTTTCTCTTTTAAAAAAATTAACCATCACTCTCCTTAAGTTTGTCAATCACAAAGGAACTAATGGAAATAACTAATATGATAACAACGTAAGATGCAACTAGTTAGTCATAGTCACGAATACCTTTTGTCATGTCCAACAAAACATATACTTTGATTTGTCATTGAATCAAATCTTAATTCAAATTTCATAATTTGTCTTCATTGTAATTTACAATTCTTCCACAAATCTTCCACAATCTAACAAAACTGATAAGAAAACGAACTTGCTGCAGATTCTATGAACATTAAAATGGATACATACACTGAATCAAATTCAATTAAAGCAATAAGACTACTCGTGTATAGAATTTAACCTCGAGCAACAAACCAAAACCCTACAATATTATGGACAGCTAGCTTTACCAGACAAATCTAGGGCTCAAGATATTATAATGCATGATCAGTAGTAGTATTATTTATCACCCAATGCACCTAGAGATAACCACCACACAGATATATAAAAGTACAAAAACAATATTATGCATAGCATGCCTCGTGGGGTTGGCTGGTGGCTAGCAAATACAGTAAGGTACGGTACGATTAGTCTTTTACCAATATTATGCTTCTTACCATCAAGGGTTAATAATTTAGTGTATCCTCAATAAAATAATTTATTAATTTTTTATTATATCTTTAATTGAATTAATTTTATCTTGAATATACGTTAGGTTTTTAATTTATTATTTTGTTAAGAGTTTTAAGTCAAATTACTAGAATTATTCATTTGAATTGGACCTAAGTAATTTGTTTTTTCAAAATATCCTTGCAAACTAATCAAATAAAAAACTTTTATGTGCAAATCATACCACTAATTCTAATAGTTTAACCTAAAAGTCTTGCCACAATAATATATTAGATACTTGATGTATATTCATGGATAAAATTAATTCGATTAAGAATAAATTGAAGAATTATCTTATTATATAAAGATAGAATGAGTCGTTAACTCTTTAAACAAATGATGCTTATATATTTAAAGGACACGATTAAAATTTGAGAGTTCTACTAAATGAGGTTTTAGGTTTGGAAGAGATAGAATGGAGATTTAATAATTTTAAGAAGGATTATAACTTTTAAGGTTAATATCATTATCTATCCTTATATAAAAAGCTAAATTTTCAATCTGTCTCCAAATCTAAAAATACCTTCAATTTGTCCTTATTGCTTGAACTCTTTTCTAATCTATTTTTTTAGTTAAAATTTATGACCAAATTAAACATACGATTTGTATATGATATGCGATTTGATAAAATTATTTTTTGTTTTTTGGCACTAGTGATTTACATCTACTATATGAATATTAATTTTTAATAACTTGTTCGAAATTTTAACTAGAGGAATAGATTAGAAGCCGACTCAAATAATAAATAAAGACTGGAGGCATTTTTAGATTTAGAAATAGATTGAAAATGTAGCCTATTCTATAAAGATAGATGAGAGTATTGATCCTAACTTTTAATTTGTAGTACAAAACTCTTTTGACCTATTGTTACATTTGAAATGAAAAAAAAAAAAAAAAAGATGTTTCTTCTAATCTTAATTTCGATAAGAGAAGTTTTGAATTCAATTAAAGGACAATAATTAATGAAAGAAAATAAAGTTTATAGTTTTGGATTTAGTACAATTAAACCTTATGGACACCCATAATTTGTAACCAAAAGATTACTCTATTAATTGTTGTAATAGAAATACAAGTTGGCAAAAAATGAATGAGGTTGGTTTGATGAGATGGTCAATGGAGGTTTTTTCCCATCTTAATTATTAAGGTTAAAATATTATTCTCATAATTACACTTGTCATACGACTAGAAAAATGCATTAATTTCTATTAGAAAAACCTATTTCACATTAAATAAATGAAATAATATCTAAAATTGAGAATGTCTACAACAAGATTTAAATTTTTTAGATGAAATATAATCTCAACTATTTAAATTCTAACATGGCATCAAAAGTTAAAAAAAAATTCAATGATTCAATAAAAATTCTAAAACACAATTAAAAAAAAAAACAATATATAAAATTAAGAATAGATCATCCATTATAAGAATTAAGTTTTTTAGACAAAACAAATCTTAACTATCTAATTCTAATAATCTCGATCAAGCAAAGTCTTGTACCAAAGATGATTAACCACCAACTTATTGTACCAAAGATGATTATCCACCAACTTATCAGACTAATTAATTAGGGTTTCCACCTTGGCTTTAGTGTAAAGACAGGCTTGACCCACGTTCTTCAATAATGGGATAGTTCCCCTTTGCTTCTGTTTAATTATGGATTAAATCTTACATTAAGAATCTTGTAGTAGGGCATGCCTCGTGCATTCTCTTATTGTCTGTTAATGGAAACCTTAATTAGGTTTTATGGTCGGTGCCTGAAACCTCCATGGCACGAAGCTTCCTTAGCTAACGTACGAAATAAGGCCACCTCATTGGATAAGTTTGTCCACACAAGCAGCCAAAATCCTTAATTAAGAGCTAATCACTACTTAATTTAGTAAAACTAAATTGTTTACGTGGGTGGTTTGTTATCCATTTTCGGATCGATTAACCTCCAGTAATTATTAAATAATCTTCCAATGTATATGAATTCTATAAGGATTAGCGTTGTAATTTCTTTATAATTTCAGAGTTCCATTTTCTAAACCTTCATCAACTTATTTGAACCAAAAACTAATTACATGTTAGAATTCTTAAATTTAATAATCGATTATAAAAAAATTGAATAAATTATAAGTTAGTCCCCTAGTTTCGAGAAATTAATTAATTAGGTTTCTGTTATTCAAAATTATTTAGTTTTTGTATTTTAAAATTATTTTGTAACTTAATTATTTTTTTCTTTTCAATTTATTTTAAAAAATAGAAAAATAAAAAAATTCAGTAAAAAATATACTCAACACTCATTAAAAAAATAATTAATTAATTTTTAAAATAAAAATAAATAATTAATTTGTTTCTTCAAAACTCAAAAGACTAATTTATAATTTAATCGAAAAAAATTAGTATCAGTATTCAAAATTACCCCTGGATATTCTCACAATTTATTTTGGTAGAATTACTTGAGGGTCAAAGATCTTAGGAGTTTGTTTTTTCTAAGAATTAACTTAGTTTATTATTTAATGCGGCTTTTTGATTCTTTCTTTAATTTAATGGTAGAAATAATTAACAATTTGTCAAAGGATCAGTTCACAGACTGCAAGATTCTAATTAACAAAGACAGACTGCAATCCAGGGTGCCCAAAAAAAAAAAATTGTAATAATTTTATTATTTCTACTACGCGCAAATGAATTAATCATTTTTTTTTATTTTTAGTCTCATAAAGACAGCTGCCTCTGTTTATTTCAGTTTGCTGCACATTTATTTTTTTTTTCCTTAAACAAAGTTTAATCCCTGACAGAGGGAAAAATTGTTCTCCATGTTTTTGACTTTTTATAAAGAGGAAAAAAAAATGTATTGAAGACAGCTAGACTTTTGTGATTAGCTTAGAGATGTGAAGACAAAACAAAATAATTAATGTCACACGCAATGCAGCTATACCTCCTGCCAGTACGTTTTTAAAATTCATATATTTTCCTTCGTTTTGGTGAAAAGGAAAACATTTACTTTAATGGATGGAATTAATGGAAAAAGTGTAATTAAATGAATAATAAATGAACCCGTGATAAATCCAAATAGAGAATATACTGAAAGAAAATAGCTATTATTTTTAAAAAATAAAATTATTTGATAAATAATTTTTTTAAATTATTATTTTTAAAAAATCATGTAACAATTGTTTATTAGATAAACATATCTTTTTCAATTTTTTTTATATATAATTAGTTAAAACCATAATTTATTTATAAATACAATATGATAAAACATACGTTTCATTCTATATCTTTAAACTGATAAAGCACAGCTTTTTTATCATTTAATTATAGTTTTTAACTAGCTTTTATATCAGCATTGCATTGCGGATTGGATAGAATACATAAAATTATTTTATTTTAATGTTCCGTATTATATATTATCATATATAAAAAAATATCAAATAAAAATTCATTCAATTTTATAATTTTTTAACAAAATCTAAAAACCATTCATTTTTCCATATTTTTCACATTTTTATGTTCTTTTCTTAACTTTAAATTTCTTTTTAAATTCTTATACATGTAATATTATCGAATACAACACTCAAGAAATTAAACAATAATTCCAAAAGTTGACATATTTTAAAAACTTAACAAACACTTTCATTTTTAGAAAAAAAAAATGGTAAAACTCTGTTTTTATTGAGAATTGAATGGAATTTTCTTGCATTTCGATCAAAAAACCTTAAAGAGACATAACTCGCAATACTATCAAGAATTGGGTCAAAAAATGAAAATTTGTGAAACTTTATGATTGGTAATTAAAAATTTTAAATTGCAAAAATCAACATGGATTATGGTTAAATCTATAGGGATGGCAATTCATATAGTTTATGTTATTTTATTCAACAATAGGCTAGGTTATCAAACACTCCCAAGAATGTAACATGTACTCTTTCATTGTCATTCCGTACCCAATCAATTGATTTTCAGTTTTAAGCCGTTGATTATTTAATTTCTATTAATGTCCCTAAGTTTTATTCCTTCACATCTCATGCCTATATTCGCGATAACTAGTTATCGGCTCATGTTGTGGGACCTACTATCTGAAAAATACTGTATTCTCACTTCTCAAAAATAAATAAATTATTAATTAATAAAAAAGAAAATATTGTATTTGTTCTTGCCCGATGATTGGTAAATCATTAATGCTACAAGTTCTATATATTCTTTTGCCAAAAATGTCCTCCTTTGCATTTTATTTGTGATACTCTTAAACCACCCAATTAAAAAAATAATTAAAAAAATGATTATAAACATTAGCTAAAATTTAATTATTATGTATAATGGATAATAAAAAAATATAATTAAACATTATTAATTAAAAAATATATAATTTTTTGAAAAATCTAAACTCAACATGATATATATAGAAATAATTATACAGCAAATGTTATTTTAAATAGAAAATTCATAATCACTTATGAAAAAAGGCAAAGTGATTATTGAAAATTTGAAGTTAATTAATTAAAACATGATTTTCGACACATTTTTAATGGACACGAATATCGATACAAACAAAAAGCGTGAATCCCAATTGCCATGATCACGTAGCTTGAAAATAGGTACAGAATCTATATATACTCTAAACAAATTCATCCCAATTAGTTAATTTATTATTTTGTTCATCACCATTTACGAAGTTTTGTGTCAGATTTAACTAAATATGGAGCAATAATTACAGTTCCATGCATGGTCAAGGTGCCAATCAGCATTTCATATTTTCATAATTTATGACTCCCACCACACCTATAACATATATATATCAACTTTCAGAATATATATATACACTTCAGTAGATAAAATCTTGTAGTAAACATCAATTGTTATTGTTAAACGGTGAAAAATTAACATTAGTAGTTAATAATAAATAAATCTTACATTTCATTAGTTGTTGGGTTCAGTTTTTCAGCATTAAAAGGTTAATGTTGATAGTTAACAAACCCTACAGCCCATATTAATGATCAGATGTTAAAAAATTAGCATTAGTAGTTAACAGGTTCTGTAACTCACGTCAATTGTTAGGTATTAAAAAATTATCATAAATAATTAGTAGTTAGTAGAATAAAGAAGAAATTATATTATCACGACAGATTAAATTAACTACTACTATAATTTCAAAAAGAGAATTTGAACCTGTGATTTTTTGTAAATATAAAAAACTCCCTATTATGATAGAAACTACCATATTAATGATATAATTTATATTGTCTCTAATCTGTCACTAATTATATATAGCAAAAATGCTATGTGGCAAAAACTGATTTAAAGATATAATTAACGAGTAATTAATGAAAGCTTAACTAATCTACACGCCTAAAGATCACGAGGCCGGCTTAAGTTAATCATCACATAATTAACATATAGAAGAAAGGACTTGACTATTGGAACTCTAAATAAATTGATTAACGAAATAGATTAATTAATTAATGTCACTCTTGTGAGGTCACTTTTGCCATTTTTGATCCAAAATAAAATAATGCAAATTCTACTTTGTTCTTTGTTCCTATAAAACCCTGTCCCCCTTGATCCCATTCTTACCAAAGAAAGAAGAAAAGATCTGAGTCACAAAGAAAAAAGAAAGTAAGAGCTCCAAACTCCACACCACAAAGCAAGAAAAGAAAAAGAAAAGAGAGTCGGATCATTTTCCATAGAAATGGGCAATAGCTTAAGGTGTTGTTTGGCTTGTATTCTTCCATGTGGAGCCCTAGACTTGATCCGTATAGTTCATTTGAATGGCTACGTAGAAGAAATAACAGGTCCAATCACAGCTGCTGAGGTCCTTCAGGCAAACCCTAATCATGTTCTTAGCAAACCTTCTTCTCAAGGTGTTGTTCGAAAAATTTTGATTCTTTCGCCGGAATCCGAGCTCAAAAGAGGCAGCATATATTTCTTGATTCCCTCTTCTTCATTGCCTGGTGAGAAGAAAAAAGTGGCAGTAAGTGTAGCCAAAAGATCAAGACTTCATCAAAGAAGAGCAAAAACTACAGTAGCAATAAAGATTTACAAGATTGTGATCGTTACTTAACCGATATAGTCTCCGAAAAGAAATCCTCTCGTCGTGATCGCCGGACTGGTCGTGTCGGAGTATGGCGGCCTCATTTACAAAGCATCTCCGAGGACTAACAAGTTTTTTCCGGTGCCGGATTTTGACGTTCTCCATGGTAGACAAAGGAGCACAATTATTTGCAATGGGGACGTTTTTTTTTAATGTACGTGGGGTTATATTGGTTTTCTTTTTTGTGTATAAAATTTATATTTTGATTTTAATTTTCTTTTTTCAATCTGCGTCTAATAGTGGCAGATTGGGGATTTTTTTTTTTTTTAATATTCATCGGATCCTGATCCATTTGCTTCGATCTTCAAGTAAATTATTTGATGAAGAGAGTAAAAAAATGTTTCTGTTTGATGGAATATTTCGTATTTACACCCACCAGTTCCAAGTAAATTGATGTTTCTTAATTAGCATTAAAAAAAAATACATGTTTCTTAAATTCTCAATGTTTTTTTTTTTTTAATGATCTGAAATAACTTGGTGGGATATTTGTAAACTTTTAATTTCTTTTGTTTATTCCTAGCTAATTTTTTTTTCATGTTCCTTTAATTTTGTGTTTGAAATGAAAAAAAATATATATATGCAAAAGGGAAATGGTTCAAATTTTAGAAGTTCATAGGAATTTAAATCCATTGCTCACCCTTTCTTGTGGATCACAAATCTAAAATTTAGAATTGATATATGCTTGTCGTGAATATCCATTTTAAAAGCAACATGAAAATGATTATTTTCTTGTAACTTATGATCCAAAACACCCATAATTGTTCATTAATCTTGTTTAATATTGACTTAATTAGGTATTGGTTCAATGTCAACATGTTAATTTAAGGTTATGATTATCACTTCCTCAATGATTAACATGAAAGGTTACAACCACTTCAATGATTAACATATGAATATTTGTCCATTAGTTTCACATTAGTATTTGTCCTATTGTATGTGACATAAAATTGACTTTAATTGTACAACTAAGAAAGCAATTATCATGGAAGAATTCAAGGGTTTTGTATATATTAATTGAAAAAATTAAGTGGCATGCCGCTTAGAGTGGAGACCAGTTGTGATTATTTGAATTTGGTACATATATTTACTTGGCATTGATGCATAAGATAGTGGAGACCATAATATTGAATAAATTATGATTTTAATGGGGTCAAAATGCCTTAGTTCATGTAAGGCATTTATAACCAAGTTGTTGGTTTAATGGAAACGAATTGATTTCTAAACGAATTTTTTATCATGTGTAAAATTTAAATTTTAGAATTATACTTATTAAAAAACTTAAATCTTATCGTTTTCGCTTCAAATATGATCAATCCTATCTTCAATATGGGTAAGGCATTTATAGGCAACTAATAGAGGGAATATTGGCAACAATTATTTCTAAAAATAAATGTTAAAGCCAATAGATTGCATCTCAAGGATAATGATTACTAGTAAATCCACTAGGAATTCTATAATTAAGTCAATAATTTTCAATGAATAATGTATTGTTTCCAAATTAATTAAATTTATAGAGAGAGTAATTCTCTTAATTATATTCAAATGAAGTTCATAAAGAATCAATTGTAAGTTACAAAAAATATTTCATCATTAAGTCTCTAAGATTCAAAAAAAAAAAAAAAAAAAAACTCATAGATGTTTCAAATTTTTCGGATTTTTGCTGAAAATTTCTATTCAAAAAAAAAAAAAAAAAAAAAAAAAAAAAAAAGCAAGAAAGAGAAGACAACATTAGGTGTGTTAGATGGAGAACAAAAGCTCCAACTCCTAGTATTATTAATAGTTATTGCATATGAATCTAAAAGTACTCAAATAGTGACAACTCCAAGCCACATAAAAATAAAGGAAAACAAGCTGGCAAATCCCCTAAAATGGTACATCGTATAACTCAGTCCTCACATGGATTCCCTCTTCCCACTCTCCATAAATATTATTAGACAATACTTGCACATCCGTTTCCTATGCTCCACAACATTTACAATAGATTATGTTTAGGCCACAAGCCTTCATTGATTTTTGTTCAATAGATTATGTACTTATTCCACTTTTATTTTCATCATTGTTTTATGGGTTATTACTTAGTTTAATTTGTCTTTAAGGTAATTCTTTAATCTATTTTTATATTTTTAATTCAGCTAATTTTATTTTTAAATAAATATTAAGTTCCTAATTTATCATTCTAACAATTTTTTTAGACCAAATTATTAGAATTAATCACATAATTTATACATAAAGATCTTCCATTGGTCTTGTTTGTAAGGGCATGCATTTAAGAAATAAAAATAATCATTTGCAAATCAAGTGATTAATTTTAATAGCTTGGCTTGAAAATCTTATAAGAACAATAGATTAGAAACTTAAGATATTTTTAATAAATTAAATAATTATCTCATTATATAAGGACATGCTAAGGACAAATTGAACCATCAATCATTCTTTTATTATCAAAAGCTATTTCTTGAATTCGATCTAATTGTTTGGTGCAACCAAACTTTTTTTCAGTTATGTCCTCGAAGTAAAAAATTGAGCAATGATACCCAATTAGGATATAATAAATTATATAAGGATAGATTGAGCGATTAACCATTCTTTTATTATCAAAAGCTATTTCTTAAATTTCATCTAATTGTTCGGTGCAACCAAACTTTTTTACAGTTATGTCCTCGAAGTAAAAAATTGAGCAATGATACCCAATCTGGACAACATGAATTTGTTTACAAAATGAAATGTTCCTAATTCCTATAGCCTTACATTACATAGACAGAAATACTTAGTATTTAGCTATAGATGTTCCCTCTTGTGTAAGTTCTCTATGTCTTTCCACCCTCTGTTAGACTCACAAATTATCTGTAAAGTTTCCGCTGAATCTTCCAACAGGTTTTTAGCACTATTCATCCTGTCTTCTGTTCTATACACTTGTTGTTGCACCACAAGCACAGAAACCTTACACTCGGAATCTGATGATGTTAGCATGTCTCCCAAGAATCCCAGTTCAGGAAACTCATTCCATTCCTTAAGTCCCACAAATAATGGTGAGAAGGGTTCATGGTATCTGCCCACCAAAATTAGATCAAATGAATTTTCCACAGATCCAATCATCCTGATCAGTTCTACGCAGTCCTTTGCGAATTCCTGTCTGTAGGAATGCTGCTTTTTTCTGACAGTTTCGATCTTAAACTCGGAGATAATGTCATTGTCAAGCTCCGTATCAAGAGAAGGCTTGGATGTCCTGTCAGGATCGATCAAATGGATCACGGTGAGAGCAACTTTAGGGTGTTTGGCCATTCGCAAACCGTAGGCTAATGCCTCCCTATCATCTCTTCCATGAGCAAAGATGATTCCAATGTTGCAGGTATCATTGCTTTTTGAGGCACTTAGCGTGCCTCGATCGACCAAGATCCCTATGGAGCATGGGGATTTTGCCAGAATGTGACGATTAACAGACCTGGCTTCTACAATGTCTTCTATGCCATGAAGCCTCCATTGCTTGTGAAATGGGATAATCACCAAGGATGTTCTCTTCTCTGCGGCAAGCCTACAAACTTCATCGTGTATGGTGGCGAAAGGCGATATGGATGTGAATAAGTTGACAATGACATTACCATGGTTTTGTTGCTCGTATAATCTGAAGGCATTTATTATATGACTGGAATCCTTAGCCTCAAATTTAATATTCTTGCCAGGCTCGTGATACACGAGGAGTGGAGATAAACTGCCTGCGAGCTGCAGCAGGTGGACTACGTAGCAGCACATCGGACTCTTGGCTGTTGGATTGGAAATTTCAAGAAGTCTAATGAGACATGGGGTGGAATCTTGGTGATATATGCAGGCCAGAACACGAAACTCCATGCTAAGACTAGTATGTTGGATGGTTCTTTTTTTGCAGGATTCGTAGCCTCTGGAAGGATCGTAGAGTAATTTGATCAGAGGCGTGAAGGTTCCTGACAGCAAAAGCATGTTGATGACCATTATACTATATGTTTGATTGTCAAGAAGCTGCACAAGTAAAGTGAAAGTATGTTACTTCTTGCAAAATTACGAGGCAATCACTGATACAAAGTAAGGGAATTCATGTGAATAAAACTCAATAGAATAGGGGAAAATAAGGAAAGTTCATTAATTACGTTAGTGAATTTGCTATGCTGTATGAGTAGGACATCAGAAACTCCTTGAGCACTCATTACAAGGCCTAATGAAAATGCTTCAGCAGGAGGCATTTTGAAGTAGAGTGCAGGCAACATGCCACCCAAAACTTTCCCAACGAAGCTGCTTACACCAAACATACTGACGACGATAATCACTTCGCAATGTGTCGAAAGTACGTTAACGCCTGCGACGCTGAACACGAAATAGCTAGGCAAGAGAACGGAAGAAACAAACGATTCCATCTTGTTAACTAATGCCGATCCTAATGGCGGTCCATGCGGTACTGCCACCCCCAAAGCGGCAGCCCCAAATATCACATGGTGCCCAAAAAATTCACTAGCGAAAGCGCATCCTAATATCATGATAAAGATGGAGAAAATATCTCCCTGTTTGACTGGCTTTCCTTCCGAAGTTTTTTCAATCATCCGAATCACAAGGGGCCTTAAGAAGAAGAATATGAATATCGCCAGAAATAGAGCATAAACTACCATCCATGCAGTCGCACCTTTGGATTCACCTGAGCTTGGCTCTATGATTAAAACAAGGAGAGCCAGTCCCCAACTACACGTGCCACTGATCATCGATGAAGATATTGCTAACTGGCCAAGCTCCGAGTTTATGAGCTTCAGATCAGCCAAAAGGGAGACAATGACATGATAGGTGGTAACAGATTGAAAAATCGCAATGAAATAAAGAGAATCACGTAGAGCTGGTCCCATTTCCATAGTTATGGTTAGAATTGTAGCCATGATTATGTTCAATGTTACGGGAAACAAGAAAGTAAGGAAGCCGATAACCACAGGTTTCCTACCTGCTCTCTTCACCATTCCCAGGTCCAGTTTTATTCCAAGCAAAAATACATAAAGAACGCATCCAAAGAAAGCAAATGTTTCACTGACATGGATGCTCTTCTTGGAATACACTTTTGACAAGAATGGATTTTGATCTCCCCAAAGAGTTGGTCCCAGGGCAAATCCTACCTGATCATATTGAAGACTTATACTGAGTTATATCTACCAGAAGAAACAGCATTGCAGTAAGAAGAATTTTAGATTCTTTTCGCAAGAAAATAAAAAATCTTACCAGCAGCATTGAAATGAACGCACTTTCACCAAGTGGGGTGAGAATGTATTGTATTAAGGCACTGAGTAAAGAAGATAAGCTGAGTTGCGCCAAAACGGTAGGAGTTGCATGCTCAAGTGGATTGTCACCATAAAAAAACCCTTTTGATCTTACACTAGTAGGTTCTTGGCACACCCAAATTTTTTCAAGTTCTGATGAATTCATTGTTAATCATACAATAGAAACAGGCTCTTGTTTTGTCTAGATAGCCTTGCCTGTAAAGAAGATAAGAGGGTGTGAAAGGATTGGAATGAGCAAGGAAGATAAGCACGCATGCATGTGTCCAAAGGGGTGTACGTGAAGGGCTTGTGAGGATCAGAGAAATACATGGACAGGAGAATTATGCGGGTGGGATTAATGCCTCTTGAGTTTAAGGACCCTGAGACCTTTGGCCATCAGGATTCAGTTGACTTAGTTCTTCTATATGCTTCTTGGTCAAAAATGTTTCACTTCGATCTAGAGGAGGAAAAAATTTATCCTCTGTTGTCTGACCTACTTGTTAGCTACAAAAAAGGTGGCACAGACAGATTTTCGTGGATTAAATTTTTGGGTTTTGTGATATGAGATCATGTAATCCATTACATGTATCACAGATAAATTAATAGAATGAGGAAAATCATTTCAATAGGTTTAATATATGGAAAATTATTTAAGCAAGACTTTTTTTTTTTTTTTGATGTTTGCAGGTAGTGAAATATTCTCAAACCAATTTTTGCATCAATCGAGACTAATTTGATTATTTTTTGGGTTAAAACAATGTCAAAAAACATTAATTAATCTCATGTTTAATCGTTGGTCGACCAATTTCATTATTTATTGGGTTAAACCAATGCTAGAAAACATTAATGAACCTGATGTTTAATCTTTAGTCGACTATAAACTATCTTTTTAAGCAAAATCAGCCCAAATTTAGTATCCCTGAGGGATGATTATGGCTAATTATCCATGGACGATGGAAATTGGACCTTGATCTTGACTAAACCAAGACAATTTTCTTACTGCTAAACTACATCTCTTGATATTTAAGCAGGACTTGGTATCTGGCAATATTGTACAGGTTTTGAAGTTAGGCCAGAAGAGTCTTCGTAGAACACCACAAAGATGTCCTAAGGATCACAGCAATTGGCAGGATAATTGGAGTCATCACAATTAAACACCTATGATTCGGTTAAAAGAAAATAGAGAAATTGACACTTCTGATAACCTTTTCCTTACATATATCTCTATAGAGGTCAGTCAGCCACCTCCATATAGCTAGTCTCATCATTGAAGTTCGTTTCCTGTTTCCTTAATAAGATCAAACAAAAATTTTTCACTTCGTAAAATGCTAGATTATAAGTGGTAGCTGTTAATTTCTTGCATCGTATCGATCAATAACAGAATCCTGTTGACGTAGCTTTCGTTAGACAGGTGTAGAAGAGATCAGGACAACTATAGTATGTTAGTTATATGTTGCTTATAAAACCTAAGTACTCATGCTATATTCTAGGCCTTCTTACCTGATCTTTTTCCATTTTTAGAACATTTGATTGCTAAAAGAAGCACAACAATTATGCAGACTTGCAGAGTCCTGATGGGAAAAATTTAGCAAATCTACAAGTGCATGAACATAAGTCCTTAAAGAACAACTCAAATTGAAAGGAAAATAAAGGAAGCTAATATTAATTTGATAAAGATTCCTATCTGATATTTAGCAAATATAAAACATGAATTTTTTTCCAAAATAAAATGTTCTTATAGCCTTAAATTACATAGACAGAAATATTTAGTATCTAGTTATGCTGCATGTTATGTTTATTCTCTCTGTCATTCCACCCTTTGTTAAGCTCATGAATTTTTTGTACGGTTTCTGCTGAATCTTCCAACAGGTTTTTAGCACTATTCATCCTGTCTTGAGTTCTATACACATGTTGTTGCACCACAAGCAAAGAAACCTGACACTCGGAATCTGATGATGTTAGGATGTCTCCCATGAATCCCAGCTCTGGAGACTCATTCCATTCGCCAAGTCCCTTAAACATTGGTGATAAGTTGTCATGGTATCTCCCCATCAAAATTAGATCAAATGAATTTTCGACAGATCTAATCACCTTGATCAATTCTACGCTGTCCTTTGCGAATTCCTGCCTGTAGGAATGCTGCTTTTTTCTGACAGTTTCGATCTTAAACTCGGAGATAATGTCATTGTCAAGCTCCATATCAAGAGAAGGCTTGGATGTCCTGTCAGGATCGATCAAATGGATCACGGTGAGAGCAACTTTAGGGTGTTGAGCCATTCGCAAACCATATGCTAATGCTTCCCTGTCATCTCTCCCATGAGCAAAAATAACTCCAATGTCGTATATATTATGGTTTTTTGAGGCACTTAAGGTGCCTCGATCGACAAGGATCCCTACTGAGCATGGAGCCTTTGCCAGTATGTGACGATTAACTGACCTGGCTTCTGCAATTTCTTGTATGCCATGAAGTCTCCATTGCCTGTGAAATGGGATAATCACCACGGATGTTCTCTTCTCTACAGCAAGCCTACAAATTTCCTCGTGTATGGTAGCGAAAGGCGAAATGGATGTGAATAAGTTGACAATAACATTACCATTGTTCTGTTGCTCGTACGATCTGAAGGCATTTATGATATGGCTGGAACCCTTAATCTTACATTTTGCATTCATTCCAGGCTTGTGATACACGAGGAGAGGGGTTAAACTGCCAGCAAGCTGGACCTGGTGGACTACGTAACAGCACATGGGAGTCCTGGCTGTTGGATTGGAAACTTCAAGAAGTCTAATGATACAAGGGGTGGAATCCTGATGGTATATGCAGGTCATGATGCGAAATTCCATATCGAGACCAGTATGTTGGATCGTTCTTTTATTGAAGGATTCATTATGCCTGGATTTATCATAGAGTAATTTGATTACAGGTGTGAAGGTTCCTGACAGAAAAACCATGTTTATGACCATGATACTGTACATTTGACGGTCGAGAAGCTGCAACAAGCAAAACCATGTTAGTTTCGGCACAATATGCGGCGGTAATCAACAAGAAGTAAGAGAATTCATATGCAGAAAACTCAACAGAATAGGATAAACAGAGGATAAGGTCATTACATGGAGGATTCTGCCATGCTGTAAGAGCAGGACATCAGAAACGCCTTGAGAACTCATTACAAGGCCTAATAGAAATGCTTCACCAGGTGGTATTTTGAAGTGGAGTGCAGGCAACATGCCACCCAAAACTTTCCCAATGAAGCTACTTAAACCAAGAACACTGATAACAATAACCTTTTCGCAATGTATCGAAAGTAGGTCGATGCCTGCAACACTGAACACAAAATAGCTCGGCATAAGAATGGAAGAAACAAATGATTCAATCTTGTTCACTAATGCTGATCCTAATGGAGGCCCATGCGGTACAACTATGCCTAAAACAGCAGCTCCGAGTAGCACATGACGCCCTAAAAATTCACTGGTGAATGCACAAACTAATAGCATGAGAAAGATGGAGAAAATATATCCCTCTTTGACCGGTTTCCCTTCAGGAGTTTTTTGAATCATCCAGACCATAAGGGGCCTTAATACAAAGATTACGAGTACCGCCATAAAAAAAGAACAGAATAACTCCAACATCAGCACATCGGTTCTTTGTATGGACCCTCGCCTTATGATTAAAAGGCAAATAACCAGGCCCCAACTAAATGCACCACTGACCATTGATGAAGATATTGCTAACTGGCCAACCTCTGAGTTTAGGAGCTTCAGATCAGCCAAAAGGGAGACAATGACATGAAAGGTGGTAACAGATTGAAAAACTGCAATGTAATAAACCGAATCATGTAGAGCTGGTCCCATTTCCATACTGCTGGTTAGAATTTCAACCACAATTAAGTTCAGTGTTATCGGAAACAAGAAGGTAAGGAAGCCTATAACCCCAGCTTTCTTTCCTGATCTCTTCATCATTCCCATGTCCATTTTTATACCAATCATAAACATGTAAAGAGCACTTCCAAAGAAAGCAAATGTCCCACTGACATGGATGCTTTTCTTTGAATACACAGATGACAAGAATGAATTATTATCTCCCCAAAGAGTTGGTCCCAGCATAAATCCTACCTGATGATATTAAAGACATAAACTGAGTTACATACCTGACGAAACCGCAACGAGCTCAGAAATGAATTGTATTAGGATTGTTAGAACAAGATTTTAGATTCTTTTTTCAGGAAAATAAAAAGAAGTGTACCAGCATCATTGAAATGAAAGCACTTTCACCAAGTGGGCTGAGAATGTATTGCATTAAGACACTGAGTAAAGAAGATAAGCTGAGTTGAGCCAGAACTGTAGGAGTTGCATGGTCAAATGGGCTGTCACCATGAAAAAACCCTTTCGAGCGCATACTATTTGGCCCTTGGCACACCCAAACAATTTCAAGTGCTGATGCATTCATTTTTAATCTCACAATAAAAACAAGTTCTAGTTTTGTCTAGATAGCCGTGCCTGTAAACTGTAAAGAAAATAGAAGGGTGTCAAAGGATTCTAAAGAGCAAAGAAGAAAATCAAGCTTTGCATGGTCCAAAGGGGTTTGAAGGTCTTGTAAGGATCAGAGAAATACATGGACAGGAGGATAATGCGGGTGTGCTAATGCCTCTTGAATTTATAGACCCTAACACCAATGGCAATCAGTGGTCAGTTGACTTGGTTCTTCTATATGCTTCTTGGCCAAAAACGTTTTATCCTCTATTATGTGGTCTACTTGTTAGCTACAAAAATGTGGTACAGACAGATTTATGTGGACAAAATTTTTCTGTTCTATGGCAGGACATCTTATAATTTATCAAACCACAGATAGAGAAAATAAGATAAATTCTTTAAGTAGCATTAATAAATATTAGAAGGAGGAGTATTTTTCATGGTGTGCATCAAAAGTTCAGACCATAGGTTAAGTAAATTTGAATCTAACCAGGACACGCATCTGGCAATATGGTATAGGTTTCTGAAGTTTGGCCAGAAGAGTCCTCTCAGAACCCCATTTTTAGTTTGTAAGGATCAATGGATTCATCAAAAAATATTGCAACCTAGCTAGAGGTGATTCGAAGAAATTGGAAGGAGAATTGCAGCCATTGAAACACCTAGGATTAGGATTAAAAGAATAGAATTTTACAATTCTGATAGCCTTTTCCTATACCGGAGGATTGTGCGGCTGTGCTAATGTCTCTTGTGTTTTGAGACCCTGAGATCACTGGCCATCAGGAGTCAGTTGATCTAGTTCTTCTTGGTCAAAATTTTTTTGCTACTAGAGGAAAAATTTTATCCTCTATTCTCTGACCTACTTTTTAGCCACAAAAAATATGATACGGAAACATTTTTGTGGATTAATGTTTGTGTTTTATGACAGGACAACATATGAATTATAAACCACAGATAAAGAAAATCAGAGAAATTCTTTCAATAGAATTAATAAATATTAGACTAATATTGGAAAAGGGATTATACTTCATGATGTAAATCACAATTTCAAACCATAAAAGTTAAAAAAAAAAATGATTTTTAGCAGGATTTGTGTCTGGCAAAATTGTACAGGATGCAGAAGTTATGCCTGAAGTGTCCTCATAGAACATAGTAAATTAAGGTGTCCTAAGGATCCTGTTAAAAATATTAGGCAATATCTTCAGTTTGTAAAATGCAAGAATGCTGTCAGCTGTTAATTTCTTGTATTTTATCGATTAATAACAGAATCCTGTCAAGTGGTCGACCGAGTTTTCGTTTGACAGGTGTAGAAGAGATCAGGGCAACTATAGTATGTTAGTTATATGTGGTTTATACAACCTAAAATGCATATGCTACATTCTAGGCCTTCTTACCAGTTCTTTTTCCATTTTTAGCTTGTGGTTACTAGAAGCAGCAGCACAGCACAGCAAGTGCATGAATATGCATCTTTTCTTGTTCTTGTTTTCGGAACAAATGATCATGAAACATAGTTGAACTTGCAAAACGAAATCTCTGCTATAAGGTTTACATGCCACATATTTCCTAATCCATGCTAATTGCTAACTCAGCTGTTGTTGCTGTACTACTAAGATTGAAGCTTTGATGTTTCTGTCACTCAACGCAAGGAAGTCTCCAACCGGCCCTAGTTTTGGGAATTCAGTCCGGTCTGCTAACCCTAAAGTCAGTGGAGAAGATATGCCATGCCGTCTGCCAACTATAATAAGCTCATATTCATTCAGCACTGAAGATATTATTGATGCTGTCTGGGTTCCATCTTCCACAAACTTCTCTAAGCATCTCACATCTTGCTCTCCGATACTGTTTTGCTTAACATCCTTCAACTCCTCAGAATCAAGCATTGTATCCCAGCCTACATTACCATTGCATCCCAATCAAGTTTAACAAAATTAACTCTTATTACTGGATAAATGAAAATGCTGTTGATAAATGAGGATGAAGTAATAATAAGCATATATGACAAGAGGTGAGAAACAGGAAAAGGAGGCGGAAGAGATAACACATACAATAATCTGAGAGACAAACTTTGGGAGTCCAAAACGCTTGAGAATCTGATGTATAGCTTCTGTGATGGCAAAAAGAAAACCATCTGAATCTCAAGTCCTGGCATTCCGTAATCCGTTATTGGATCTTTACCCCCATTCCAAATACCATTGGAATTGATTCTTGGGGGTAAACCAACACAAATTCTGGATGAATTTTTTTATTTCAGCCTTTTTATTGTTGTTAAATTGCCATATATGATGGCTGCAGGTGGCGCATAAATCACCATCGATGGTGGTCTTGACGGTGTCCACCTTTAGCCAGAGAAATGAATATACCTAGACAAAGATGAAGAGATGTAGCTAATGAAGTTGAAAAAAATGGCTACCGATAGTATAACAACTTTCTTCTTGACTTTTTGTTTCTGTTATCAGGAGCTATAAATAGAATCTAGCCTGTTCAAAGTGAAAAAGAAGTGACCTTTCAAAGATGATTAAGAATCATCGTAAATAAGGCTTCCCATCTGTATGCAAATAACTGCAACAGAAAATGGAAATGCATGCTTGGGCAGTTGGTTTCGTTTTTGTGTATGGCATGAATTTTTTTTGTTTTTCTGTTGGAAAAACATTAATTTGGCCGCAGCAGGTCTATTCTCTTATGAATTTATCAAATGCCTTTGACTTGACAAAAATTTTTTGTTTCTGCTATACATGGAATTGTAAGTTTGTAACAGTGTTTTGTTGTCATTACTGTTTTGTTCTTCGTTTTTTCTTCGACAGTGAAACCTTAAAATCCATGGCCAGAAACTTCAAGGACTTCGTTAGAGACTATGAATGCTGTACAGGTAGATCTTTTTAAATATGGTTATTCTTTAGAGTAAAAATAGGCTGAACATAGGATTTCCGTTTCACTTCCGGGCTCCTGCTTTGTTGAAAATCACTGCCGCAAGAATGAAGATAAAGAACAGAATGCTGAAGAAATCAACATTTGAGGATGGGCCCAACCCTGCCTCGCTCCTGAAAATTTTACCCCATCCTCGCCTCGTGCCTTGCGCGGAACAATATTTCTCGTACCATTCCTACGTCAAACAAGGACAGGGATCACCGCAGGCATCAATACTTTGTTTAATTTTTTATTTTAGCCTCGTCCTATCTCATTCTATTACCAAATTTCAAACTATAGAAAAAAATTAATTGTTTATATAGAAAATAAACTCTAAAAGTTAATAGTCACAGATTTTATATATGGTATAATTATAATTTCAAGAATGGAGAGGGGCAAACAGGGCAGGGCAGGCAAATACCATCCCCGCCCCATCACTATTCAAACTAAATACTGGTTGGGGCGTCTCATCCCATTCCTCAATCAACTCAAGGAATCCTTGTGTTGACCGGGATGGCGCTCCGTTGAGCCGGGGCAAATTGCCATCCCTATTAAGAAGTACCATCATTTTATAAATCATAAAATAGGGGGAAAATATAAAGGAAGATACAAAAGCTTGAAAAGCTGCTTGTTGCAGATTCAGTACTGCTGATGTTAGTGACACGCCCCTCAACGTTCCCGTTGCACCGCACTCACAGTCCAGGGTCGAGCCCTAGGCAGTGCTGGTAGTTCCCACACTCAGAAAAATTTTATGTCAACAGGCACTTTAGTAGTGTGCAGCATTTGTTGCAGTAACCTTTGGTTAAGAAAATTTTCATGCATCACTTTTTCTCTACCCAGCACAGAAGATATAGAAGCATGTGACTTTGACAGAAATTCTCATAATTTCTCTGTCGAGCTGAGAATTTGTACGAAAAATGAAGATGAACAGAACAATGTAGACATCCAACTTAATATTAGCTAATATATATTAACTCAAAATCCCTGAAAAAGTGTCAAGAACAGAAGAAAGGAAGATATATACCAAAACTTATAAAGCTGGTTCTTGCAGATTCGGTTAAAAAATAAAAAATAAAAAAATCAAACCGTATAGTCATTGCAATTAGGAACTCCTGGAACATCATCTTTTACTCTTCTCAGTAGCGATGAGTCCTCTGCGTTGCGCAAACCCCAAACTCTAGTCTGTTGTTGAACCACCAAAACAGAAGCTCCTAGCTTAGAATCTGTTGCAGCAAGTATCTCTCCTACTGTCCCTAAATCTATATGTTCATTCCATTTCCCAAGGTTAGACATCAACTCTGACTCTCCATGTCGCTTCCCAACCATAACAAGATCGTAAGCATTCTCCATTGATTTAATCACATCAAGAACACCTTCGCTGTCCATAACTACCTCCTCCAGGTAAGAAACACGCTCGCTCTGTTCAGTTTTCAACTTGTATTCATCTAATAGATCAGAGTCAAGTAGCTTGCTCCTTGCTGTGGCACCAGAAATTTCAGTACCCTCAGAAGCTGATACTGTTGTGATTTGTAGAAGAGTGACTGATACGCGAGGATTCTTTGACATAAGCACAGCATAAGCTAGTGCTTCTCTGTCATCTGCACCGCCGAAGAATAGCACAGCGATTCGATAAGGTAAAGACTCTGCAAGAACAAATTGGGATTTCCTCAGGTTCCCACGATCGACAAGTACCCCAACTGAACATGGAGCCTTGTCAAGCACATTCTTGTTCAGGTGCCTATATGCATGAAATGAGTTTGCGATTCTCCCATTTATGCTTTGATTGTAAAAAGGAATAATTATAAAAGATATTCTATGTTCTAAGGCAAGGGAGCACACATCGTTGTGCATAGTTTCAGAAGGCGAAATGCTTTTATAGCAATGCACAGCAACATGACTCTGATTTTCTTGTTCAAACTTTTTAAATGCGTTGAAGATTTGTGCCGACTCAGTAGGGTATTTAGGAGGTTTTTCACGTGGAAGGTGAGCAATCATTAGAGAGGAAGCCCGTCCAACAAGCTCAATCAGGTGGAGGACATATAAACCAATAGGATTATCGTTGGTGTGGTTGGAGACATCGAGAAGGTTGATAATTGTTCGGACATTGTCTTGGCTAAGGACACAAGCAAGCATCCGTAGTTCTTCGTTGCTTCGATGGTGGCATAGAGTCCTCCTCCTGTAAGCCAGAAACCTCCTTGAAGGATCATAAAGAGCTTTCACAAGAGGTGAGATTACTCCTGTTAAAACCACCAGGGAGAGAATCATAATGGCGAAGCATTCATCGGTCATGGCCTGCACATTAATGCAACTATCTCTATTGATTAAGCAAATAAAAGCAACCATCTAGGTCCCCAGCAACAATATTTTTGCAAGTTCTGCCAAGCTAGCTTATAATATCATTTATGTTTAACTAGTCAGAAAAGTTACGCCCTCAGAATGAAAAATTAACCAAAGGGAAATTTGCGTCTAATTAGAGTTCAAAAGCATTAAAACCAAGTCAGAAGGAATTAAGTACCAGTTGGCTTACACTTTTTGTCTTCCAATCATTCAACAGGACAAGTTCAAAAATGCCTCTGGAGTTCATGATAAGACCTAGAGCAAGGGCATCTCGAAATGGCATTCTGCAGAAGAGAGGAGGTAGCATTGTGCCAATAATTTTTCCCAAGAAACCAATGAAAAAAACCAATAGAATTACGCCCACGGTCTTCCATTTCTGAATGGTAAAGACATCAGTCTTTAATCCACATAGGGTGAAAAAGATGGGCATGAGCAATGCTGATACAAAGCAGTCAAGCCTATCTACTATTGCTGCTCCTAATGGTGGTCCATCTGGTATGATCAAACCCAGAAGGAAACATGAGATAAGCGAATTTATTCCAATAACTTCACCAAGAAATCCGAAGCTCATTAATGCAACAAAGACCACAAAGATATAAACATCTTTCACTGGTTCTCCTTCTGGAGTATTTCGAATTGCCCACAAAGCTGCTGGACGGATGCCAAATACCAAAAGACAAACAAGGAATACAACTGATAGAATAGAGCCAATTGCCGATTGCATTGATTCTTCTTTAGCTACGTCTGCCACGTAGATTACCGACATTAGGGACCAAAAGCAAATGTCACATATCATTGACGAAGAGCTTGCAAGTCGTCCAATCTCAGAATTGAGTATCTTAAACTCAGCAAGAAAGATTGCAATAACTGGGAAGGCTGTAACGGACTGCATTAATACCACTAGCTGAAGCACATGGCACGTAGCATCGTCCAGTGAGAGAGAATGGCATAGGATTAATCTGAAAGCTGAAGCCAGTGCAAAAGGAATGCAGAAGCCAAAAATTCCTACAGCCAGTGCTCGTTTACCTGATTTCAAAATGATGGAAGGGTCTATCTTCACCCCAATCTGGAAGATAAACAGCATGAAACCAAAGACTGACAAGGTCTCAAGTGCGGTTCTTCCTTCAGGTGGGAAGATTTTATCTGTAAATGACAAGTTATGCCCAAGAATTGAAGGACCTAGAATTACACCACCCTGATGAACGCAAATTATCAACCATGTACGATCAGAGTAACCTTCCACTTCATAGTGATATATCAAGAAATAATTTGCAAGAGAGAGGAACTTACAAGAATATGAGAAACAACAGAAGGCTGGCCAAGGGGCTTGAGAAAGATGTAAATGGAACGCGTGACGATAGAAATAAGAGAAAGCTGTAGCAGCAAGAGAGGTAAAGTGTACTCTAAAAGGTCATCACCAAACCAGAGTCCTTTTGAGTTAATCATACCTACAACCTGACAAACAACATCAACTCCAACTCTAACGTCTTCATCGGAAGGAGATGTTGCAGGGTTCTGAAGTTGCATAGATGAATTATTTGTCTGTGACATTGTTTTTAATTGAAAGATAAGGGGTCTCAGAGGCTTTTGGGTAAAGAAAATGTGAAAAAAGAAATAGAATGAAGAGGGGGGATAGGAGATCTGAGAACCCATTTGACAAAAATAGGAAATGGATGGCTGAGAGGGAGTCTTGAGAGAGAGAGAGAGAAGAAAGCAAGAATTTAGCTTTGTGGTTCATATTTCTTACGTTATTAACCTCTGAAAGAAACTAAAAGGGCAGTTGCTCCTAGGTCTTTCCATGGTTCATTGGTTCAATGCCAAATGGAAGCTAAAGAGGTCAATGTGGATATCTGGCAAAGAAGATATTTTACAACCTGGTCTAAGATCATGCAATTTTTGCTTCTTTCATAGATTTGGCCATCAACAAAGTTTTTGCTGAAAATCTGATGGTTTTCTTTGGTGCAGAACCTGAAAAAACTACTGATAGCTATGAAACAAAGTATGATTTATGCAACTTGCAAATTGTTGCATCAAATTTCGGCAGGAAGAAATCAGTTTAAATACAAAAAGTTGCAATTCTGATTAAAGTTTTATGTTTTGTAACAAATTGAATGTAAAGGAAAAGCAGCAGAAATATCCAATTTTACCATTCAAAACAGAATTCCCAAGAATTCCAATTCTGGAGTTATATTTTCATCAACAACAAAAAAAAATCTGGGGTTATGAATATAGAATATTGTTGGAATCCTTTTATCCTAAAACCAATCTCAAGTACAATTTGAAAAAGAACGAACTTTTTCCTTGAATGCTGTATTCACAGGTATAACAATTCAAGAATACAGTCCAGAAAAAACACAAGAATCTATAATTTCGTCACTGCAAAAACTAAGAACAACCTATCAGAACAAAACAGAAAATGCAGACTTTTACGTACCAGTTACCACCACTGATGCACAAGAACTCCACTTCCTCTAAGGGAACTAAAAAGCTGCAAGCATTGATCATAAGTTTTCCGATACTTAACACTTCGTTGCCCCGGACAACACCTCTGCCACCGATTGTAATGACACTCCAAAAACAACTCATCAATCAAACAAATCGCACCCGTCTCAACCAACCTCGGAATCAAATGAAACTCAGTCCCTTCAACATCCATTTTCACAACAACAAAATCCCTCTCCACCACCAAGTTTTTCAACCACTCTGCGAAATCAAACCCCTCAATCTTATCAAAATCTCCCATATAACCCATCGAAGATTGCACCGGTTGAATCCTCCACATTCCCCTGCCTTTCTCAACGAATTTCTTGTTAACTTCCCTATTAATCCCAAAAAACAAGGTCTCATTCCTCACCCATGCTGCGTAAGGCAATAGCGTAACACCCTTTTTCGATCTGTATTCCTCGAAAAACGCCTTATCAGCTTCAATCGCATAAACTTCGAAGCTCTTATTCTGTTTCGGATAACTTTTTCGGAAACAACTGCCTATACTTGAACCATAACTCCTAGCACCAACATCAACGTAAACATATTTTCTCTTGAAACTAATATCAACATTATCACTTAAGTACTTAACATTCTTCAAATTTCTCTTCAGTGTAATCCATGGCTTCATCGGTTCTTTACGGATCAAAGCCTCAGCATTTTTCGCTAGCTCCTTTTTTACCCCGGAAACTGAGCAGTTTCTACCTACATTGCCACTCCATGAAAAATTTCTTGCTTTCATTAACACAACCTCTCTAATTATCATCAGCAGCATTGAATCTACACCGTTGATTTCCCGTGATCTGATTAATCCACAGCAATTAAACAAATCAAGTAAAGATTGTAAGCTATATAAATCTCTTGATTTTGTATGGATCACTAAAAACCCGCCCGGTTTTAGAGTCCGACAAAGCTCCGACCCGAATTCATCGGGTTGACCCGACCGGTCGAGATTGTTAGTGAACTGGAAATCAAAAGTATTATCATCGAAGGGTAGAGAATAGTTTGATAAAATCAACGGTGGATATTTCTTCACTTTCTTTGATTTCTTTGAGATTCCGACGGAATTAGCAACGCCGATTTCTTTCAAAGCGATGATTTCTTCTCCAGTTATGGTTTCGATACAGAGAGATTTTGAGTTCGGCGAGAGGTAGCCGTCGACAATGAGGTCTTGGAAGACGGAGAGGTAATGGTTGATGGTGCGACGGGAGGTGGCGGCTGCGGTGGTGGTGACAGGGTGGTGGTGGTTGGTGGAGTCGAGGTTTTGCGGGGGAAAGAAGCAGAAGTCATTAGAGACGCAGGATCCACCTTTGACTGCTATATAGTAAGCGAAACGGACGGCGAAGATTAAAACGAGAAAAGAGAGGAGGCGTACGAGAGTGGATTTTATTAAGAGGTGTTTTGAGAGGTCCATTAGAGAGAGATTTTCTGCCGGAATGGTGGAGTTTGAAAATATGAGACGGATTGAAGGGTAAAACGGGAATAAGGATGCTTATAGTGGGGTACAGAGGGGCAGGTGGCTGTTTTTCAGTGGCAAGTTGGGTGATGACGTAGCGTGACCGTTAAGGTAGTTTGCGGGAAATGGTTATTTTGATTTTTGATGGGCTGGGCTGGGTTTGGTTTGGTTTGCTGATTGTTAGTGGACCTGACTCAGTTTAAATTGGCCTATTGGGCCGTCTCATGAGGGTTTTGGAAATTTGATAAATTAGTAGATGTACTATTGTACTACAATTATTCACTCTACAATCTATGAATAATTTTCACGAGGGATTTTATATTTTTAAATAAAAGGATTACAACTCCAGATATACCTAATAATCTCTCGTTATCACATAAAAATAAAACTCATCGTGGCATAAGAGATTATTAGATATTTTTCCATATAATACTTCTCTAATTTATCTTGATATATATCGTATTTTTTAGACGAAACGTGTGTAATTATTTCATCTTGTGGAAAATACTCTAGTGTTTCAGGAATCCCCGTCACTTAGTATTGTATCATCTAAAATAAGTTACGTATACTGATTGAAAATCATGGTTAAAATTGATATGATTTTTTATTTTTATTTTCATATATTATTTTTTATTTCTCTAAGTCTCTTGAATCATATTAGTTTTAATAGTAATTAGTGATCATCGATTAGTATACATGACTTACTTTAAAGTGGATGGAGTACCGAGTAGTAGGTACTTATGGAGGAGTACTTGGGTATTTTTCTACTTCACAATAAGTATTCTCAAATTCTCTTACATGTCAATTAAGATTAAATTTTCTTATTATACAATTATAAGAGTGCACCTCTTTTCTCATATCTATCAGGGATAACGATTAGATGAACAGATTTTTCTAAATATTGATTTTAAGTTCAAATCCTTCTTGACCATCATTCCGATTAGTTAAGATTGCAATATTACATTAATATGAGATGAAACAATATAAGCTAAATTCATGGTTTTTCAAAAAATTTCGACCCTCATAAAGTTATTTTTAAAATAAATCTCACATAATTTATGAGAATGTACTCATTATTATCTTGCTTATGCAATAATTTTTTTTTTAATCCTCCAAGGTATCCTAGATTTAAAAATTCGCATTAATCTTTTATTATTTTATTAGTTGTATAAGATTAAGACAGTTACCTAAAGAAATTTTTACATGCGTAAACACTCGAATTCAAAAGCATTTACTTAAAGCAATAATTTCTCAAAATAAATGAGGATTATGGAGAGTTTAGTAAGTAATGAATGATTGGGTAGAGTCCTGCATATCATGATGGCATTGGTTAAAGATATATTCTAGACCTAAAGATTCATATTAATGTCTTGTTATTTTATCGATTGCATAAGATTAAGACAATTACTTAAAAAATATTTTACATGCATAAACACTTGAATTCAAAAGCATTTACATATCATTATGGCATTAGCTAAAGATATATCCTAGACCTAAAGATTCACGTTAATCTTTTGTTATTTTATCGATTGCATAAGATTACGATAGTTACCTAACGAAATTTTTACATACGTAAACACTCGAAATCCAAAAGCATTTACTTAAAGCAATAATTTCTCAAGATAAATGAGGATTATGGAGAGTTTAGTAAGTAATGAATGACTGGGTAGAATCCTACGTATTATGATGACATTAGTTAAAGATATATCCTAAATTTAAATATTTACATTAATCTCTTGTTATTTTATCGGATGTCTAAGATTAAGACAGGTTATCTAAAAAAATTTTACATACGTAAACACTTGAATCTAAAATTTTTTACTTAAAGTAATAATTTCTCAAAATAATTAAAGATTATAAAGAGATTAGTAAGTAATGAATATTGGATAGAATACTAAATATCATCGTGATCGCATTGGTTAAAGATATATGAATTTCTCAACCATGCCAACTTGTTGGACATTAAGTTGCATAAAAGAAAGAAAAGGACAAAAAGTGAAGTAGACAATGATGTGAAGTGTAAATGTGCGTCAAAAGTGGGCAATATAAGTCTTTGCATGTGCCTGTTTACACGCAAACCAAGCACAAGAAGTGGTTAGAATTTATATCCCGGATTATGGAAAGATTCTGCCTCGATCTTTATTATGTACGGAAGACCACTTGAAAATGTTCAAAACTTTTCGCATACGATTAGGAATCGTGTTCGAAAATTTTTAAAACACTCCTAATTAACAACAATAAATGTTAATTTAGTAATAAATAAATTATTTTTCAGATGAATTTTTAACTAATACATAGAGTTTGAATTATAAAATCATACTTATAAAAAAAATTAAATTTATTATTTTCGTTTTAAATAAAATTAATCATATTTTCAATATAAAATAAAAATACTTAGAAAAAATACTCATAAAGTTGCACTTATTAAAAAAATTTAAATTTTATTGCTTCGTGTTCAAACAAAATTAATCACATTTTTAATGTAAAAAAATGTTAAAAAAATACTTCTAATTAACGGTATTTATTTTATAAATTCGTTTAATAAAAAAAAAGGATACACATAAGTGGGATAAAATTATATAAGGACTTAATAAGAATATTTTCATCTAAATTTATTTTTTTAAAAAATAATTACTAAAAAAACCATAAAAACAAAAATTTTTATGTGAAAAACTGACTAATTTGTTTTCAATTCTCTTAATTTAAAATAATATTTTTTTTTATAGAACAATTGATTTAAAAAAAAATTACACGATAAATGTTGTCCCCTCGTGCCTTTCTGTCTTTCATGGTATATTTGGCTTGAAGTTGACCACAAGCTGCAAATTAATTTTAAAAAATAAAGTCCTCAATCAACTTTGGTTGTGGAATTATATCATCAATTTTATTTTCCACAATTTTTCATAGATACGGAATGATAGGAGTAATTAGTGTATAGATATAATAATTATTCTATGAATCTATTTAAAAAAAAATAATCACACAAAAAAAATCATATTTGGATCTATAAAAAATGATAATAAGATTTTTATATTGGATCAAACTTTTTTTTAAAATTTTTCTTTCTTATTTCTCTCTTCTTTTTATATTCATTTCTCTTTATAAAATAATTTGTACTAATTACTTCTTAAATATTATAATATATATATAGAGAGAGAACTTTTATTGTAATCATGCATTTGGAGTCCTCGTACGTAACATATTTATTATCCAATCTCTCTTTTTTTTTTTTCTCTCTTTGATTTATTTTTAGATTTGTTCTTATAGTTTTACGATGATACTTTCATTCAAAAAATTTGTAATTTCACTTTCGATTATGATATGGATTTACATGAAGTTTTGGATTTGTTTTTAGATTGTGCTTGAAGAAATTAATCTAAATAAACTCCCTTGTCATGCAAAAAATTGCATGATGCCCAAAGCATTTCTTGTTTCTCATATTTAATTATTTTATTTCAGATCAAGTGGAACCAGAACTTAGCAATTAAGCAACCAAATCCAAAGTCCTTTGTGTTCAGATTTCTATCAATTTTCCCATAAAAAATACCAATAAAATTGCAATTCTTGCACAACAAGCAAACTAATAGCATTTGCATTGAGAAATTTTAAAATACTCGAAAAGTGATTATTATAAATGTACAATAATTGTTCCACGAGCTTATTTTTTAGAAGAGTTATAAACACATACTAAAAAATAAAATAAAATAAAAAGTTACATCGGAATCTATCAAAGAGATAAAAAGATTTCTATCTAGATTCAATTTTTTTTTTTTTTTTTATTTCTCATATTGCTCTCTTCTTTTTTTATCTATCTCTTTCTATAGAGTAAGCATTGATAGTTATTTTCAAAATGATATAAAATTTCTTGTATTTATTTGTTTTTTTTTTTAACTAACTCCCTCTAGAAACACTAACAAGCATCCCCTTGCGTGTTACTATTATAATAGTTAAATATTTTTATATTCAACAATAAATATATTTTCAAATCAATTTCTATATTAATTGAGATGATTTTTTTTTCAAATAATTTTAAAAGCTTGTTTTCAGATCAATTGGAACCAGAACTTAGCAATCAAGCAACCAAATCCAAAGTCCTTGTGTTCAAATTTCTATCAATTTTCCCGTAAAAAATATCCAATTCTTTCACAAGAAGCAAACTAGTAGCATTTGCATTGATAAATTTTAAAAAACCCAAGAAGTAATTATTATAAATATATAATAGTTTTTTTATGAGTTCATTTTTTAGAAAAGAGATAGACACGTATAAAAAAAATAAAAAATTACATCTAGATTCATCAAAATCGATAAAAAGATTTCTTCCTAGACTCAATTTTTTTTCTCTCGTATTGCTTTTTTTTTTTTAAGAAAAAAAAAACTAACACTCCTTAGAAACACTAACAAGTGTCCCCTTGTGTGTTATTATTATAATAATTAAATAATTTTTTTTATTTGACAGTAAATGTATTTTTCAGATCAATCCGGATTGATTTTTTAAAAATAATTTTAAAAACATACTTCAATTTCAGTTTGGTATATTCAGAAAAAATTGATTTTTTTTTCAGCACCAATCTCGAGATTTAAACTCAAAAGGTCAATTAAATGAACAAACATCTTTAATCATCCCATGAATTCCTTTGCAATTGATAACGAACTAGTTGGATGGTGGCAACCAAAATACATATAATATTGTTGGCAATCTTATCTAAGCCAATTTCTTTACAATCTCAATCCATCATGGTAGCCATTAAACCATAGAGAAATGAATAAAAATTTGGGGTATCAAACAAAATAAACAAAAGTACAAAACATAGGCTACGTAATAAAGAAAGAAGTGAAAAGTACCACTCGGAGATGGGAACACGAGATAGATATCGGCCTTGTTGGGTCGGTCGGTGAATAGGCAGCGTGGACCATTGCCTATTGCCCATCAAGCAAACTGTCCCTCTATCTCACATCCTTTCAAAACTATTTATTTGTCCCATTTATCCAAATAAATTTATACGGGAAATTATTTTTGTTTCTTATGCTATGTTATTGTTTTGGGTTTGGATTCAAGAAAATGACATGTGAAATGGAAAAAAAATTTGGTTCTTAAATATATCAATTTAATTGTGTGAATTATCCTTGTAAAATAAAATTATAACCCATAAATCCTGCTAATTTTGAAAATTTTATGGTTAGATTCTAAATATTTCTTACTTTTTTCAATTGGATTATTTCATTAATTTTAAAAATTTTCTCATTTTATGCAAAAAAAAAAAAAAAAACCCATCATTTTAAAGATAGTTAAAAAAAAGAAGATAAATAACTCAATCTGAACTTATATAATATATTTAGTTTCCCATCTATTTTAAAGTTTTTAATTATATCTTTTTTATTTTTAAAATATTAAATATATTACTCCGAATAATTTTTCGGCCATGAAATTTTTTGACTAAAATGTCTTTGATTGAAATAAATTTTTTTTTAAAGACTTAAAAAATGAAACACACAGATCGTTTGATTTTAAAGGTTTTTTTATTTTAATTTTTTTATTTTAATAAAGGATGTTTAGATAAAATAATTTTTTTATAATCCAAAAAATAGACTATAATGACAAAGAATTAATAAAGTGTAATTAAAAATTTAAAAACAGATAAAAAAACTTTAAAAGGTTTTACATAAGAACATATTAGAATATTTATCTAAAAACAGTTAATGAACATCAATAAAAGAACGGATTAAAAGTAGTCCTAACCCATGTAGAATATATTTTCATTATTTTTTTATGAATTCCAAAGTAATTTTCCAGTTTTTTTTATAGCTATTTCTCTTCTAATTAAAAATGAATATATACGTCAGGGACTAAATGGAAGTTTCCATAAAATAAACAAACCTTCATAGTCATGGCTCGAAAGAAGCACAAGGTAACGAAGGAGGAGTGTGAACAAGGTGGCAAGTGGCAACACCGCAGACATGGAGGATGTAAAAAAATGGGCCCACAAGGGGAGCCACCAGGAAGGATCCAAGTGTGTAATAAAATATATAAGAGCTGACTTTGACCAACTTGTTCAGCAAGCAACCTCCTGGCTCTAGCCAGCCTTCTTCTTTGACTCATTCAAACCTCCATAGCCAGCGTAACCAATGGCGTATGCATGACCATCGAAGATCCATGGCCTGTGATTGTGGGACCCATCGGAGTAATGGGTCCCATCCCACTGTAAGATTTGGTTCAAAAAGCACTAGCAGGAAGGAATGTGACAAAACCAGAGGAAGAACAAAAGATATGTACACTATTTTTTTAACTTCTTTTGGAGACCTTTTTGGAGTTTCTTAGCTTTTCTGAGATATTTTTGAATTAATTTTAAATTAAATTCTCACTTTTTAAACTAAATCAACATATAATCATACGTAATTTGAATCGATTTTGAAAGCTAAACTTTTTAAATTCAGTAAAATCATATATAATCTGAATCGATTTTAAAAGCCGAACTTAAGAAAGAAAGATAACACTGTTTTCTTCACTTCTTTTGGAGATCTTTTTGGAGTTTCTTGGCTTTTAGGAGATATTTTTGAATTAATTTTAGATTATTTAATAATCTATTGCTAAATCAACGTAAAATCATATGTAATTTGAACCGATTTTAAAAGCTAAACTCTTTAAATCCACTAATGATCCATGACGCAAAATAGAAAAAACTCTCAATTTTATCATAATGAGTAAAAAATCCTTAACTTGCCCTAGAGAACATGAAATCCAAATTTTTGAGTTTCATTCTTCAAGCTCAATAAATTAAATTAACAAATGATAATAGTATAGTGTATTCAATGATGGGATACAAAAAAAAATTGATTTGAGGTTTGCAATGTAGTGTAGCAAAGAGGCCTCAAACCAAATAAAAAATATGTTTAGATATGGATAGACAACAAGAACTCCTACACTAACTAAATCAAATACAACTTGGAATATACAAGACCAAATCCCTCTTGTCGTAGTGGAAGAAATATACAGCAAACAAATTAAACAAACAAAATGGCAATTAATGAAATGAACCTTGATGATTACTTCCTTATTCTTTCTGTGTGATGATTTTTTCGTAGTAGTTTTGTTTCCTACCAAAAACTTTCCACTTCCATTTCTCTTTTGGCTCTTGAGAAAACTTCTTCTGTTGATGATTGATTCATGTAAGACCCCATCAGGTTTCCAAATCCCGAGGAGAATCCAAAACTTCCTGGACTTTGTAACATCTCCAGGGTAAAAGGCATGTCACCTTCGGATGTTGCTGTCGGTGGCGCCCTTTGAGTTTGAGTCCTCATAGGGTTGTTGTTCATGGAATTGTCAGAAACATGGTTTACAGCTGATGGCCTAATTGCCGTTGCCATTGCTGCATTGTTGTTGTTGTTGTTGTTGGGATCTGGCAATGACCGGCTGCCGCTGCCGCGAGCGGCAGGAACATCATGGTTGTGCTTTCCTTCATAGGTTGTGATCACTGCCCTGAGGTCATGGGATGCTCTCTCAACATGCTTTCTTACAGGACATCCTTGGAATGTGCACTTGTAGTAGCTCCTATAAAGCAACAATTAAAACCCAATTTAGAATAACAAGTTCATAACATTACAAAGTAGTATGAAATATAAAGAAAGGAATTGAGGGTTCATGATTTTGATCCCAAAAAGCTTTAGCCTTTAAAGCTTGGAATTGAAACAAGATTACATTAATTAATCCCAAGATTAGTTTAATTTTCTCATCTCAGAAACTTTGTGCCAAATAGTATCTTTTAACAGACTTTAAAGTGAGCTTTTTACCTAGGATTTGGATTTCCCTTGACCACTTTCTGCCCGTATTTCCTCCACCTGTACCCATCATCAAGGATGTCTATGTCACTGGTGGTTTGAACCACAACTCTTGGTTCTCTCACTGTTCTGCTGCCAGGTGCTGAAATTCCTTCATTCTCACCCTCTCTTTTCCTGAAATAAGCAAGCAGATTAAGATTAATAACGAGATCAAACATTCCAAGGCCTGTCTTTAATAAGCAAACCATGCACACAATTAATATGCTTTGAATTTTTATTTCCTTGATTAATCAAGAACTTACCATCTTTTGGCCTCAGGTTCATCCTCATCAAATCCATCACCACCTCCTGATTTACTCTTATGTGAATCGAAATCATCATCCCCAATTGAATTTGAATTCTCAGGTGTGGTAACTGATGAGTCCATTTGTCCACTGCCATGAGTAACATATGACTGATCTTGAATATCATTGGAGTTACTGTTAGGAGCTGGAATCATTGCAAGATTAGAAGCTGTTGATCCTGTTGATGATGATCTCCTAGTAGACTGAGGTTTAGGATGGTTATGACTACCCTTGTAAACTATCTCAGTAATTTGTCCATCTAAAGACCTCTCAACCTTCTTCTTTGTTGGACAATTGGGGTATGTGCACTTGTAATAACTTCTTGGATTTTCACTTCCTTTAACTTGCTTTTGACCATACTTTCTCCAATTATACCCATCATCTGATCTTCTCTGCTCCCTGACAGACTGATACTGCTGTGGTTGATTGCCATAATCAGATTGGAACCCATTATTGCTTTGAGGGTTTGTTTGAATTGCAGCAATTTCAGGGGAGAACCTCTGCATGGAATTAGAATTGTATTCCATTTTTACCACACTACTCTTCCCTGAAGCAAACTCATCTTGCTTTACCATTTCTTGATGACCCCATGTTTGTTGCTGTCCCTGGAAATTACCAATCAAACAAATTCAATAACTGTTCAAACAACATATTCACATAACCAAAAACAGAGAAAAAATCACCAAAAACTTGATACTTACAGGCTGAATTGTGGAGTTTGAAGATTGAAACATGGCTGACGAAGTTGCTGATGGCCTTGCTGGTTGCTGGAAAGAGAAATCAGAGAAATTCTTGTCTTCTTTCTTGACATTTTGCTGGATATGACCAGAACTACTCTTCCAATTAAAAGCCTGAGCTGGAAATGTCCCAGTTGTTGGAGATGGCAAAATCTGAACACAATCAAAAACAAACAAAACCCATCAGCATAAAAATCCCATCAATTTTTTTTTTCAAAAAAACAAGCTCTACCTTCGATCACACAAAAAAGCCCAAAACTTTAGCATCAAGCAAAAGTCTTTATACCCAATCATTAGACAAAAACATCAAAAAGTAACACAAAAACTTACATTAGAAGGGTTTAACAAGACAGGCGAATCCAAGAGCTCAGCAGGGCTTAAACCAGCAGGAATAGCAAAGTAAGAAGAAGGAGAAATAGGAGGAGGAGATAGAGGCAAAGAAGGGGGAGGAATAGACTTAAACTTAGGCACACCAGAGCCAGTTCTCTCAGCTATCCTATCAGCTAACTTACTGTTACTTTTGTTATCATTAATGGGTTCTTCGTCATTTGAAGCAAGAAGATCGGTAAAAGAAGAAGAAGTCATGAAAGGGTAGTGAGTAGAACTATTAGTACTGAATGAAAAATAGTTGTTACTGCTTTGTGAGTGCGAATTTCCCGATGTGTCTAAGCTCCCTGAAGAAGAAGCCATGAAGGAAAATACGTGAAACAAGAGAGAGATGAAATTTTTGATAGAAAGGAGGAGGCTGGTGATGATATAGGCGAGACGGTGGTTCTGCAGAAGAGAAAATTGTCACGTATTGAACAAGGTAAGGGACTATTGTCAATGGGGAGGTTTCTAGGAAGGTAAAGGGAGTTCTTGACTAAAATAAAAATCACATTTATTCCTTATAAGTTTTACGTTTGATGATATTAATCCCTTTACCTTAGATTTGGTTAAATACAGTACTAAAAACAGAGCAATGAGAGTTGGATGAAAAGGTCTGAATCACCTCTCTAATTGAAAATAAAAGGGTGGATTTGACAAAAATTAACGTAATAGTTCTGATTTGACTAAATTAGATAAGTAAAGGGATCAAACAGTACTTTTAGCCATGTGTGTATCGGCTGGAGGTTTTGGTCAAAACTCGTGGGTTTGACTGGATGGCGGCTGATCCTGGAGCGGAGATATTTGTGAATTTATCTCTTAGTTTTTTTTTAAAAAAAAAAAACTTTTTTTCTACCGTTTCTCATACTAAATTATAAATTAATCCTTTTAGTTTTAAAAAATAAATAAATATTTTTTAAAAAATTAATTATTTAATCTTTTTTTCATACTATTTTTTATTTTAAAAAAACGTAAAAAAGCACTTAAAATATATAAAAAAGATTTAAGAAATAGTTTTTGAAAAAAACTAATTCATTCATTCCTAAGAACTATAAGGACTAATTATAATCTAATCTTTTTCCTTTCCGGTGGTATTAGGCTTTTGTTAGGCAAGGAGGCTAATGGAAATAGCATGTGATTTGGATTAATACATTGGATTTGGATTATGGTTGGTCAAGGTGTTGAATTTTTTAGTTTCATTTCATAATATCCTGTAAACATAGTCAGCAAATTACTATCTAAATTTCTCACTGATTTTGATTTTACATAATTTATTAATATTCAGAATTACATATTCACAGCATAAATATCTCTTTTATAATCTTCATTTAAAATTTGAATTTCAAAATTATTAAGATGTTAAAAAAAAATCTTATGTGATAACACCAAGAACAAGCTCAATTAACAAGATTTCAAATTGATGGTAAGCATTAAAAAGGTTTATAAAATCATCTCAAAACAATATAAAAAGAGGATTATGGAGGAACATGTAATTTTCATTGATGTATGTTTATTTGGGAAAATTAATGTTGTTGTTTTTAAAGTTGCAATGTATTAGCCAAGTGAAAGAATTGGGAATAAATTTTGTTTTCTTGATATTTTTGTTGTTCCAAATCAATGTATTGATTTATGTTAGATCTCTAAATTAAGAATTAAATCACTTGTAAAATAACACAAATTAATTATAGGGTTCTAGGTGAGAAGTGAATATGGGTAAATTATATTAATAAAAAAGAATTTGTAATCCAAGTGGTAATGATCTCTTGTAATAAGAAATTATGAATTTAAATCCTAATATATTAGTTTTAATAAAAGCCTTAGACGTATGAGTTAAAAAAAAAATAGTTAATAAGTTATATCAATAAAGTACTTTGACATCACATTTTGGACAAAATAATAATAATAATAGTAATAAATAAAACATTGTCGTATATAGTCTTGGTGTGCCTTTCACTTAATTTAACTCTTGAGTTGTCTTGATTTTTTTCTTCGTATTTGGTCTTTGACTAATCCATTTTGATTTGCCAATCTTCCATGTGATCTTAACTTATTTGATAATCTACTTCATGTACGTAAATCCATCATAAATAATTCGAAGGTGTTTAGTTAGAGTAAATTATAAATTAGTCCATTTAGTTTTGAGAAACAAATTAATTAGTCTTTTTCTTTAAAGATTAATTATTTAGTTTTTTTGACCAATATTAATTATGCTTAATTTAATATTAAATTATTCCAAAAAAATATTTTATTTTCTCATCAATTTTTTTCATAATATCTAGTTTTCAAACCAAAACAAAAAAGAGTAAAGAATAGAAAAATAACAATAATTAAGGTATTGCTAAATCTCTATCATATATTTTGTTATTCCAATTAAGATTTTTGTTATAAATTACTAATATACTACCATCATATCATATCAAGTTAATGATCAGATAGTAATTAGATATAAGAGTTTGTTAGTAATTTACAACAAAAAAGAAATGAAAATAACAAAATATATGATAGATTTAACAATACCCAATAATTAATTATTAAAACAAGAGGAACTAATTGATTTACTCACTCTATTCTAAAAAATATCTTCTTTTTTCTTTTTATCATCAATCTTTTTATAATATTTATTTTTAAAACAAAATAAACTAGAAAAGAGTATAAAATTGACAAAAAAAAGAAGACTAATAATTAGTTTTTAAAACAAAAATTAGTAATTAGTGTGCTTCTTTAAACTAAAGAAACCAATTTATAATTTACTTTAATTAGAATTAGGTATTGCATATACATCAATACCATCCTTTTTATCTTTTCTTAAGAATTGGAATCTACTTTGTTAATCTGAAGTTGTAAGAGAATCAATCAAGCTGAGAACTGTGATGTCAATGCAATAAGAAAATGAATGTAGTTTTAAATATTATTGACAAGAAAACTTCTCCTTCTTCGTCAAGACAAGATTTAATGCATTACGAAAGGGACTAATTGTCTTGCCCCACATGGATTAACACCTTTTTTGTGTCTTTACTTGAAAAAGCCAAGCTATTGGCACGTAAATCAATTCTTCTATATAATTAAACACCTTAATTTTACTTACATGTTAATATATTAATAAGAATTTTTGGAGACTTAGATTGGTTGATAAACGATATATTTTTTCCTGTGTTATCATGCTAAGGTTCAAATTAAAAAAGGTCTGGTTTTAGAAAAATAAATTCTTATAAATACACTAATTTAAATTCGAATATCCATTTTAAACTTAATAAAAAAGATTTCATTTTAATACGTAATAACATATCTGAATATTTTTATAGTTAATTAAAACCCAAAAAATACTATCTAAATTGTATAAATATACACACGATAAACAATTTAACCTATCGGTACATGAAAACTAAAATTAATAGCTTAATCTATCATTATATAATAAGATAATTATCGAATCTATCATTATTTTTTCTAATTGAACCAACTTTGTCTTTATGTATGTACTAAATTTATAACCTATCATTTTGATAAGATTTTTTAAACCAAAATATTCATAATCGAGCTAATTTTATTTTTATACATAGGTTAAGTTTCATATCCGTAGTCTTAGCAAGATTTTTAGATCAAATTACTGAAATTAATCACCAAATTTGTTTCTTATTATTTTTTTATTCTCATAATACCTTTTGCAAAACAGACAAAATTAAACTAAATCAGAAATATAAAAATAAATTAAAAAAATTATCTTAACTTATTAACCAACAACTATTCAAACCAGAAAACTCAAACAACAATTCAATCCTAACACTCTTGAACTTAGACTGCTAGAACTAGAATCATAGAGTTGCCATTCACCCTTATCTTGCTTTTTAAAGGTGTTGGCCCTCCAAATTGGAACTCAATTTTTTTTTTTTTGGTCCCCTAGTTGGGCTAAACCCTAATACGAATTTAGGGTTAATTACCCACGTTTGGATATTCTTTTGATAAGAAGGAATCTGTCACATCTAAGGCAGCCCATTATCCAGTCTTGTTTGTTGTGTTTTGGTGGCATCAATTAAGTGCATTTCTAGAAGATGTGTGTTAGTCTTTCTACGTAACGTGTCGAAAGGGGCAGAGAGGGCCAGCTTTCTTCGAGTAAATTACAATTTAATCCCTCTAGTTTTAAAAAATAAATTAATTAGTCCATTTTATTTTAAAAATTATTATTTAATCTTTTAACTAGGGTTGATCATGCTTAATTTAATATTATTTTATTTCACATAATGTTTTTTTTCCTTATCAATCTTATTATTATTTTTATTTCATAAAAAAATTAAAAAGGAGAAAAAAGATCCAGTTATAAATGGATTTAAAAATATAAAGATTAAATAATTAATTATTGAAACTAGAGGGACTAATTTATTTTTTAAAAACTAGAAGGACTAATTTATAATTTACTCGATCTGTCCACGATTCTTTTGTTTTGTGTTTATCTTCCTATTTGTGGAAGAAAATGGCTAGGGAGGAGACTTTTGAGGTCTCTCAAACATGCCAATGGAATGTGCAAGCTCAAGACTTGGAATATTGAACACATTTTTCTAGCATTCCTCGTACCATTGCCCTTTTATCTCTTGGTTGGGATATTAACTAATAAATTTGTTTTTTTTTTAATTCAAAATTACATAAACGCATTTAAGGTATTATAATTATATGTATTAACAAAAAAAAAAAATTAAATCAAAACATTAGTTTATTATTTATTGACACTATTTCAAATACTATTCATCCAGATTCATATATACTATTCACATAGATTTATATGTATTATTCTTTTTATTATAATTTTTTTTAAAACTCTTTAAAGGCATTCATCATAAGAGTTTTCGTAATATTACATTTTGATTTATTTTTAATAAATATTATTTTTCCATCGATAAAAGTTTTTGTTTTATTTTTCATAGGAACTAAAATGAAATTTTTTGTAAAGAAATAATAACAAAGATGTTTTTGTTCTTATCAAGACAATGAATGAACAAAACACAAAAGGAGACTAGAAGAGGCACAGAATTTATTAATCTGTAAATCTGGTCGGTCATGTAGGGCTACTAGAATTAATTATTTCACAAGCAATGGATGCACCAGTCTCATTCTTTTTCTGTACAATAATTTGCCAGGCAGTCAAATTGTCTGAAAATGAGAGTTATTTACGTGCCATAAAGCCCTCTAAATTGGATGTATTTTAGTCAAAGACAGAAATTTAGGGACCTATAAAAGGCCAATCATTGGGACAGCGGAGGTTATGCTGATGCCAAAACCGGCATATCTTTTCAAACGCCTTCCATGTCTCGAAATAATTTCTCCACACCAGCTGAAATTCATTACTTCTTTGCATTGTGTGGCTGTTGGGGGTGGAGGAGTGTCATTTGACTTGACTTATATAGCTTCAAAAGTTGAATCATGCTTAAACAACTCCTTAATAAGACTGCTGGGAGTTTGAAGCATAATTTTAAACCCCAAATGGCATTGAAAAAATAGCTGTAATCGTAAGCTATAATTTACCATAATAATAAAATAACGATAACAATCGTTATCGTTATAAAATATCGAATAACGATAATAAAACACCTTAAAATCGTTATATAAAGTCTATTATATAACATAATAGCCGTTATATAAATCTATGTTTGAAGTGATATCATTTGACTAAAGCTTGAAGCCAGCAAAAGCTTCCATGATAACCTAATACAGCAAACGTGCCATGCTTGAGCGTATCTTCTTGTCAGGATGGCTAGACAGGAGAGCATTGTCTGGCCAAAAATGCTACAAAATGGGCCTAAATGAAGAGTTATAAATGCATTGAGAAACTCAGGGAACAGAAAAAATATTGTAATAATTTTAAGCCACATTTTCTTTTCATCCCTCCTACCTTTCCTACTAAAAAGGAAAAAAGAAAAGAAAAAGAAAAAGAAAAACATCTGATCCCTTTCTCCTTAGGAATCCATTCTTAAATGAAATAGCAAGAGGGCATAAAAGCACAGGCACAAGTTGATCAATACACCTTTTCCATTTACCAAAAGAACAGCATATTCTCCTCCATAGACTATGGGGCTTCAGGACTTTGCCCAAAATGTAATTTCCATCCCTTTGGATCCATTTCCACCTGCCAATCATATGATAACAAAATGGGGTTAAAAAAAAAAGTTATGAGCACTATGATTCAGCATATTGATGTTGATATTTTGTCAGGTTTGTGAAAAAAGGAAGGAGAAATTAAAAGTTTCATAGACCAAGTGGTCATTATCGATGTCGGGGTCAATTTCTTCATAAGCTAGTACGTAGTTAGTAAATCCACATAAGAAAAACGGCAAAGACATTCCAGGACCAAGTCTTAGGAAGCATATTAGTGGAGTCACTTGAAAAGGTATAAATTCTTTCTTGAACTTCATATTTTAAGAAATGATTACTAGAAAGAAGGGTACTTCATGCCTGGAATGCTTTATCTCTCCAATGAAGTACACAACCGCGGGCTTCGATGTAATGGAGAAGGGATTTGGGAAGTAATGGTTTGAAGGAAGCATGCAGCTTCACTTTAGTTATCCCTCTGCAAGCTAATAGTGCGGCTGCCAAGCCATTTGGAGTTAGGCCTCTCAAGTGTAGCATAGTCATGTTCTGCAGGCGATTGATGCTGGCTAATGCCAGAAGGCCAACATCCGTCACTGAACAATACGATAAGTTTATCTGCAATAAACAGATTGAATGACTGCCATTAGCCTGTTATACATCAGATTGCAATGTTCTGGGAGATCGGATTAGTGCCATACCTGTTTGAGGTTCTGGGAAAACTGAGCCAGGGGAAGCATTGCACTATCGTTGATATTGAAGCACTTCTTAATGTCCAACACCATAAGTTTCCTACATCCGATGGCAATAGCTGATAGACCTTTTGATGAGACATGAGGACATCCTCTGATCTCAAGCACTTTTAACCTTGAACATCTTGACAGTGATTTTAATGAAGCATCTGTAACTTTATCATTGTAAGCTATGTTAATGATCTCCAGCTTAGGACATCCAACAGTAACTGCTGCAATGCCCACATCAGTTATTCCCAATGACCTATAAGAAAAAAATCAAAAGAGAATCAATAACACTGAAGCGATTCAAAGATATAAAGTAAGATGAAATCTAAATGCAATACACAGGTTAAAGAAAAGGTGGAATTTGATCGTCACAGGTTCTTCTCTGAGTATCGACATTCGACGGAGTTCTCAAGAAATTCATATGGTTTTAAAATGATAGAATTATGCAGAAATTGAAAGTCACGAACCTATACAAATCAAGCTCTTTGAGCTTTGAACAACCGCTTCCAATATGTTTCAGTCCATCGTTGGTTATGTTCAAGCAAATGCCTACCTTTAAACTTGAAAGATTGGAACATCTTGAGATAGACTTCAAACCTGCACAATAGTAGTATAAATCAATTACTCAACTATTAAATTTGCACAGAGGGCACAAGGGATCAAAGTTGAAACCTTCGTCATCGATTTTGGTATCTGTGACATCTAATTCCTCCAAAAGTTGGCAACGCTGTCCAAACAAGACAAATGCTTCTTTGGGAACCAGGCTACAAGACTCCATTCTGAGGGAAGTAAGAGAAGTGCATGAACTTGTTATGCTTTCCACGGAATCATATGTTATCTTGCGACAGCATGTGATGTCTAACTTCCTCAATTCTTTGTGTGCTTGCACTAAGAAGGATAGACTGTCATCTGTCACTCCTGAGCACTTACTGAAGCTCAATTCCTTGAGTGAGTTAGGCCAACTTCCAATGGCTCTAATGCCAGAACATTCAACCAAACAGCCATCCAACTTAACTGACCGCAGCCACGAAAAGTTACGCAAACATTTTGCCAGATCTGCAGTAACCTGAACCATCATCAAGTATTAATGATCAATTTATATGTATCAGGAATTCCAGGAAATTTTTGTGCTTGAAGATATCAGACTTACAGCAGGGCCATAAGCTAGAGTAAGTTCTCGTAGGTTTTCGGCACCATTTATCAGAGATGACAAACCCACATGACTGACATCCGGACAGTTTGACATGTTAAGTGTCTGCAAAATTAGAGAAATTGTCAATTGAATATGAAACACCCTACGCAAAATGGGCAATGAAATAGGGTAAAGTAAGAATTCAAGTTTATCAGTTGAATAAACGGAAAAGAATTCCAATTATTCATTCAATTCCGGAATTCACAGGTTACGCTCTTACATGAGTTCGAAACAGAATCTACATAAGACAAGGACAAAAAACAACATCAAAGTTTGCATCTCTTCAAACAATGCAGTAATGGAAAAGTACCTTTAGTGACTTGCAACTCTGTTGGAGAGTAGAGAGGCCATCATCATCAATACCAAGGCATCCCTCGAGGACTAAATCTTCAAGATGCTGCAATTGCAAAATAGATGGAAGACATTTCTCTGTAATCTGCATACAAAATCACAGTCACTTTAGAGTCCTCCAAACTGTCTGCATCGCATTTTAGTTACCAATATTCGAAAGAAAACTATTAGAAGGCTGATTAGAACATAGGAAATTAATGAGGCATTAACCCACCATATAACACTGTATAATCAACTAAATGCGGTCAATTCAATAAAAAGCAAAATCAACTGTGAAGTGGAAGGAAGAATTTTACCAAAAGATTCTTAATTTGTAGCTACATTTTCATGGACTTTATATCTTATGCAACTTTTTTGACCAAGTTTTTAGTCAACAATCACTAAACCTCTCTAGATGGAATTATCATGAGGGCATAACCTAATCCTAAGAAAAGTACATAATCAAACCTTAATCTATATTAAACTCCACGAATTACTTGAGTCAACTTTTCAGAATCTAGTACAATAAAGCGAAACCCAAATTCCACTGACTTTGGAATTTGCCCAATAGTGGAATGGATTAGTGCTCTAAACAGAATCAATGCACCTAGGGACAGCAGCAGGGTTCAAATCGTCAAAAAGCCAAACTTAAATTTCAACCTCAAGTGGCAAGAAAGCACATTATTGGCAGAAGTTGAAATCTAAGAAATAGAAAACATTGTGACATCAGATTGGAAATAAAACAATCAAGACTGCATCAATTGCATACCAGAAAAACTTCAAGCATGCCATGTCGTATCAAAAAGTTAAATTGTTCAAGGAATTAAAGCAAACAACAATTCAACAAGAGTTATTGATAGATTTGTGGCTTATATATAAGATTTTCACCCCAAAAATTTTCTTTTCTTGATGTTTCCTAGGAAACAAACAGAGAAGCGAAACTAAAATAGACAGAGAAACATCAAATTACCTGTAGGCAAGAGAGATCCAAGCTCCTGATCCCTTCACATTTCAAAGCAAGCAATTCGACACCAAGATCACTAACCTTCACACACCATTTCAAGCAAACAAACTTCAGCTTTCTACACCCAACAGCAATACAGCCAATCCCCATATCAGTAATCAACTTACACCTAGCCAGCCGCAGCTTCTCCAAATTCTTCGCCTCAGAAATTGCAGCAGCAGCCAAGTCACTCAACTCTACCCCATTGGACAAGTCAATCTCAACCAAATTGAAACAACTTGAAACCAAACTTGCCAACCCAATGTTAGTGAAAAACCTTGATCTTGACAGGTTTATAGAACACAAAACATCCTTACATGACAAAGAAACAACATTCAACATGCTGTCCTCAATGCGAGGACAAAGAGTTAGATCAAGATGTTCAATATGAGGGTATCTATGAAGGGTTCTTGATAAAAGCTCAGCTCTAAGTGGCTTAAGAGTCTTCCTATGCTGAGATTCAATGGAGTAAAAAGCTTTGCAGGTTAAAGAAAAGGACTTTTTAGCAAAAGGGTCATTTTCAAGATAATCAAGGATCGTAAAGATGACTTCTTCAGTGAGAAAATCAAAGGGGTTGCTAATGGGTGCTTCCATAGTGGTTTTCTTGTTGGTTTTCATGGATTTTAGAGAAGAAAAAATGGGTGGAAAAGGGTTTGAAAGATCTTGAAATTAAGGAATGGTTTTCTTTTTTGCCGTGTTTTTTTCTTTTTTTTTTTGTGGAGTTTAAGGAAAGATTATCTGAGGGGTAACGGTTAACAGAAAACATCGGTTCAGCTGGGGCAGTATTTGCTGTACTTGGGGAAGAAGACTTGTGAAGGTGAAATGACTATATTAGGTTGTGGTGTCATTTAATTATTTTTTATTTTGGTTTTCATGTGATTACATTAATTCTTTTCTTCTTGAATGCCTATTCACCCTTGTCCCTTTGTTCAAAATTTTCAAGTGGGTTCGTGGGTAGGGTTTATGATTTCAGAGATCTTTCTAAATGAAAATTTAGTTTTTATTGACCTACAAATTGATTTTAAGATATTTTTAATCATTGAATAAAAATATTTTAAAAGTAGGTTATTCATTTATATCTATTTTTTTAAAATAACTTAACTTATTATTAATTACTACAATTTTAATCCTTTCCTACTCTTTATGTTATTTTAACTATTAATGTTAGTTAAATTATTAAATTTGAACAAAATAAATGAATAACCATAAAATTTAAATTTATTTTAGTACCGCAGCAACCCTAATCTCAATAGTTTATAATCACCAAAGAAAAAAAAATCTCATGATTACTTTTGTCATTATCATAACTATCTTGACAAGTGAAAAATAATTTTGATTAAGGTATAAGCAAGTTGGAAAGTATTTTTATTATTTAATAAAAAATAAAAAGGGTAAAATAGGAAATGAAAAAATATGGTTTGTTGGGAATCATTTGCTTACCTAATTATGGAAGTGATGGAATAGAAAAGAGGAGTTATTTGGGGAAGTTTGCATTTGAGGAAGGCAAAGGACAATTTCAAGCACCTCACATGGTACGGTATTTTTTTAGGCCCAAAAAAATAATATAATATCTGTCCACGTCATCCTTAAGTGTACCTAATGTTGTACTCACGTTCATCATCTCTACGCGCCCTTGTAGAGCGTGAAATGACTCTCCCAATCATTCGTCAAGGTTTCGCTCTAAATAGTACACGCAATAATTGAAAATGTAATCGTATTATTTTAGAGTAGTAAATTATAAGTTAGTCCCTATATTCTTAAAATAATAATTGAATAGTCTCTCTTGTTTTAAAAATTAATAAATTAGCCCTTTGACTAGTGATCACAATGATTAATTTTGTATACATATTTTTTCTATTAATTTTTTTTTCTCATTAATTTTTCCTTATATTTTTACTTTTTTTTTCCTTCTATTCTCGGAGTCATCACTGCCTGTGAAGTTTACGAGGCCAATAAATTAGAGAAAGAAAGCAGCGATAGAACATGCCTAGGCAAAATGTTTGGATGAGGTAAAAAAATGGATTTTCTATTCCATCTTCAAGGTTTATAAATATGGAGGAAAAAGCCCTAAAGGGAACTGGGAGGTAGAGAAAAGCATTTGATTTTTTTATATTTTGGTTTGGTTTTAAGTTAATTAAACTAACCAAAAACATAATCCAAATCAAACCGAATTTGTTTTTGGTTTCTCGGTTCATAAAACCAAAATTTCGATTTCGGTTTTAGTTTTGATTTTGACTTTTCTCCGAAAAACCAACATTAAGAAACTCTAAAGAACAGGAGGCAATTCATGCGATTAATCCTTACCAAATATGGCATAAACAATGAAAAGGGCAGACGAAAACATACCAGAAAGTTGCTCTAACCACTTGGCAACATCACACCATATATGGTATAAACAATGAGCAGTGCAATATCACCAGAATATGCCATAATAAATAATGGATTTTTCAATGTAGAAAATCCATGGCAGTTGAGCAGGTGGTGCGACGGCCAAACTAGCCAGCAACGAACTGCTAAATAGACTATAGAACAGGAAACTAGTTTGGAAAAGGATATTCAAGATCTTCTCATTGCATTACTTCAAATTGTGAAATTGAACATCAAACAAATTGGAAGTGAATTCTACAATTAGGTTTCAAAAATCTACATGGCTACAGTATTCATTAAACTCTTTAATCATCGTTTCCACGAGTAACATTTCAGGCAACAAGTGAAAGAGGAACTTGCTTTAGAACAAGGGTAGGTCACTTCTTGGCGTAAGTAATAGCCATAGGGTTCTGAGGAGTAATTTTGAAACCTTGAAGGGCCTGCATGGCCATGGAGGATTGCACATCATCTTCAAATTCCACAAATGCAATACCTGGCTTTGCCTCAATCATTCGAACTTCCCTAAATCCTGGGTATTGCTGGAAGAGCACTTGCAACATCATGCTAGTGGTTTCATAGGGCAAATTTTGGATAAACAATATATTATTTGGTGGAGCTGTTTCTTGTGCACCCTGGTTTCCTTGGCGGAAAGAAGTCTACACATCACAGGCACAGAAAGGATATAATAAGCAAGCATTGATCGAATAAAATATGGGAATTCACGTACTCTGGTTTTCCAAAAGAAGTATTTGAGGTGCTCAATGAAATACACACAAAAGGTTTAAGTTGGGTATGTGATGTATTAATCCCAGCAATGAGATCAATACATCAACCGGACACTGAACGATTCAAACAATTATCATGCAATCATCCTCAATATTTTTCCTTGTCATGCAAATGAAACACATGAATACTGCCTATGTGACCAAAACTTATTTGCCCAACTCTGAAGAACATTAACATGTATGCAAGTGTGCAAGTTACTTTAGAGGGGAGAAGCGTAAAATGTGACTTACTGGGCCCCCATTAGTTTCAGCAGGTTTACCATTAGCTGGAGCTGCTTGCTGGGCCTCTTCAGCACGTTTCTTTCTCTCAGCTGAAGAGGAAAAACATGTCAAATTATTTGTGGATAAGAGAACAGCGGGAGCATCAATGAAAATTAAGATGTTTTTCCCTCTTTACAGTAAGTCAAAACAGAATGTTAATCTTGTGTCGGAATGTAAATCCCATCTCAATAAGACATGGAATGCCCAAAAATTGCTCTAATTTTTCCTTTCCTAGTTGCCATAGTTATTAGAAGACAATACGTTAAATATCCAGAACTTTTTGCAGACCAACTTTTTTCTCATCTGATTTTAGTCCATCTAAACTATAAACCTAGAAGTCAAAATCACCTAATTTGCACACAGGCATCAACTGAAAATGTAAATCAGGGTATCAACATCAAATTCATAGGAGCAGCACTTGCTTCTAGTCTGGTATTTGGTTTAAGTTTTACGATAATAGAATCTTGCACAAGATTATAGCTGAACCATGTATATTTCCTTAGGTAAGTCATATACTGGAATCAGGAACTAGATAACTGTATCAACCATTAAATAGTGCAGTTCCTTCAAACACAGGGGAGCTTCTGTCACAAAGCATTTGCTTGAAGAATGGTTCCTCAAATCTTTATGAGCATTAAAAGAAGAAGGCCAACTGGATATTGATATTACTTCTTCTATTCAGTACTGCACTCACAAAGGAGAATTCAACCATATTTCTCCGTTCTAATTTTCCAATGCAAAGCTTTTTATCGGACTCATTCTAATGAGTTCAATTTGGATGCTCAAATTTTTAAGCATGACATGAACATACCAGTTTAATAAAGCTCAATTAAGCAGAAATTGCTAATTCATTGTACTTACCCTTTTCTTCTTGCTTCTTCTTCTTCTTTGCATTTGGATCATAGACTCCTTCTGCTTCTGCAATGCAATCAGACTTTGTTTTTGCGTATTGGATACGCTGCATCACATCAATGAGATACATTACCACATTAAAAATTTACAAAGCACGAAAATTGAATGCAGAAATAGAAATTTGCCTATGATTTTAAATAAAGGCATCATTCAATATTTTTGACCAAATTCTAGTAAATTAAGGACATACATAATTCTCCCTTCTTTGTTATACTAACATAAATTACCTCACACAACTATGACCATTTTATCACGTGATAACACAATATAATCCCATGAATGACATAATTTCCCTTCTTCTTCTTGTTTTTATTACGTAGTGAACTATTATTTTAATATTCACAATGGTTCCATTATTAACCACAAAAATCTTATGGCTTCTTGTACAACTCAATCTCAACCAGAATCAACCATTTTCCAACCATAGTTTTAGAAGACACAGCTAGTGCAAAAATATCATTCCACTGTTATGCTTGTCCATGACAAGCAAACAAATGCTCAATGATGAAACCAAAAGAAAAACTGAACAGGGCAAAGCACAAAGGTTATAGTTGACGGCCACAGAATCGAATCCAAACCTAGTTGATACTCTATCAATAGAATAGACAAATTGATAACCCATCAAAATTGTGGCTTAAAAAACTGGAAGATAATAAAACTAAAAATTCTTTGCAGTACACAAACTTTAAAAAGGCATCGAACAACATACCATAGCTGATGCATTAACTAATACAAATAATCAAAGACTTATTGACCAAGCATCTCAAGACGTACCATAGGTTTATCATAAAACGGAAAACCCTGCATCTGCCGGACAGCATTACTCGCAGCCGTAACTTCGCTAAACACAACCCATGCTTGGCCTCGAAGCTTTTCCGTCTTCAAAGCAACAACATCCAAAATCCTCCCATATTGAGAGAATAAACAATAAAGTGATCTCTTCAACTCTACCCAAATGGAAAAAAAAAACCCATAAAAAACTTACACAATTAAGCTAAAATACATCAATATCACTACAAATAAAAACATTTCAACTTCTCATTGACCAATAAATTCCTTTAACAACTTATTTAAGCTACTTTTACATTAAAATTCTAAACTTGACCTCACTACTAGTAACCTCAAGAAGAAATCTACTTGAAAAATCAATTATAACTGCTTTTATCTTAAATGGGTCGAGTTCTATATCGCTTGATAAGCAAAATCAATAGTACAGTTGAGATTTCCTTTTAGGGTTTTAGTTGCTCAAACTTTGCTTGTTTTTTTGGTAAGAAAAACAGGAAGAACCTTAAATCAATCAAAGCAACAAAATACCTTCTTTTTTGACCTTCTCGTTGAGGTTCTTAATATAAATTGTTTGGTTCGGCGGTATGTCTCCTGTTAGCATCTTCGCTGAAAACCCAAGATAGAATCTGAGACTGAGACAGAGATTGTGTGTTTTTAGAGAGAGAGGAGAGGGAAAGGGAAGGGGAGGGAGGGTCTGTTTTAGAACAGACTGAGCCCTAGCTATATATTTGGGCTTTTCAGATTGGTTATTATTATTTGGGCCGAAATAAAATTTGATTTGGGCTTCTTCCTTCTTGTATGGGCTAAAATTTGAAAACTTTACACTGGGCTAGTAAATTATAAATTAATCCCTCTACTTTTGAGAAAGGAATTAGTTAGTGTTTTATGTTTCAAAACTAATTCTTTAGTTCTTTTATTGATTTTATGTTCTTTTCTAATTTTTTATTTAAAAAATAAAAAATAATATTATGAAAATATTGAGGTATTTTCCTTTCAAAAGGTAGAGGGATGAATGGATCTTTAGGTATTTTCCATCCTTAAATCAATAAATCTTTAGGTGTTGTTTGATAAAACTGAAAATTAAGTGCTTGAATCTATTAAGTACTGAATTTTAAGTGCTGAATCTGTTAAGTACTGAATATGTTCCCGACAAGCTGTTTGGTATTTACCGAAAATTAAGTATCGAATATAATAAGCCTCGTTTGAAGATGATAGAATATATATGAATTTTTTAATATTTTAGTTTGAACATATTTATCCGATTATATTACTTTTATTGTTTAAAATTTATTTTTTTCAATTATTTTTTTCTTAATAAAATTCTCGTCAAATTAATTTTTGATATAATTTTACTTGTTAATAAATTTAATTTTTTAATATATGAATTTTGGAATAAAATTTTATAACGTCGATGTTTTATTTTTTAAAAATATATTATTATAAATTATATAATGAATTATTTTTATGCTTTTCAAATGAGTATTTTATTTTTCAAAATATATTATTATAATTTATAAATTTTGATATATATATATATATATATATATATATATATATATATATATATATATATATATATATATATATATATATATATATATAGAGAGAGAGAGAGAGAGAGAGAGAGAGAGAGAGAGAGAGAGAGTATGTTTTAGATAGTTTGACTTAATCGGATAAGTTAAAAATTTTAATTTATCCGATTAAGTAGATTTTAACTCGAACTTAAAGTTTTAATATCGGATCATTTAAGTTATCAAATAAGATTTTTATATTAAGTAGTACAACTTAATTTTTTAAACTACTTAATTAGATTTTCTAGTCTTTCTTAAGGATTGAATCTTGTACTTCCAACCTTTCTTAAGGATAGAATCTAGGACTTCCAAGTAAAAATTCCAAGGTTGTTAACTTAGCAATTAACATCCTAACAAATTTTACTTTTTCATATTTACAAATAGAGGATATCCGATATAGTTTTTAAAGCGATCAAGATTAGATTTACCACTCTCACAAATTAAATTAGTGATAAAACACGTTTAACTTATGATCGACCACTAGATGATCGATCATCATACTTGTCTTTTAGATTAAACCAGTCCATTGAAAAAACAATTATAGATTTATACTCAATGGAAAGGTAGCATAATGTCCAACGTTTTTGGGCTAAACAAGTTGCCTAGTGCCTACACTTCATAAAATTATCAAAAAAACAAACAATTATATGAATTTGTCTCATGGATACCAAATAAAGCACATCACTCCTACAATAACCTATCAGTGAAAAACCCAACAAGCACTCAGCTCTAGAGTTTTGATGCTTCAGTGTTTATTGGCATTCTTGCACTGTGCGGGCTGCCACTCACGCAGACATGCCCTGGAGATGAACCTCAAGGTCCACCAACTAATGCTGAAGACCCAGAAGATGGAGGAATGCTGATGGCTTCAGGAAATGGTTTTACATGACTATGGAAGCTAGATTCGGTGCATGCTTTAAGCCTTTTTGGAGAAGTGCCTATTTCCATTTCTTGGAAGAATCATGGGACTGATTCTGTGTGACAATAACTGTGTTTAAGGCTGATCTACCCCGAATATGTAAGAGCTAGAAATCTAGCTTTTTTCCTTTCTAGTTGGATTCTACAGAAACAATTTCAGTTTCAAGAATGAAAATTTCATTTTGTTTGCTGTTAACCAAGGAGAATCAGCTACATCTTTCTGTGTGTCCTCTGTTTCAGAACAGAGATGGAGTCCTTGCTAAATTTGGGCTCAAGCAACATTGTTAGTGGGGCATGTGCGAAAGTAGTAAAACTGGTCGTCATTTTCTAGTCATCACCCTGATGTGCTTCTGATACAAAATTTAAATATTGAAAAAGCATCCAGAAACAAAATTCTTGAATTTTACTATGTTTTTGGCTCGATTTCTTTGCTGTGTAGCGAACATGTTGCATGCAGGCCTAAGACGTTAGACAGCATTGAGAGACAGAAAAATACATTTTTTTTTCCTTTTTCTTGTCTAGATAGACAAAGACGTGTCCACAAGGGAGAAAAGGCAGAAAAGAAGTTACATCAGGCCATAGACGGCTTCCCGGAATTATCTTTTCTTCGTTCTCCGGAATTCCTCATTGCCTTGTATTGAAAAAACACAACATACTGAGATTATTACCTAAATTGATTCAGATCATGATGATAATGGTCCACCAAATGTGTTTGAAGCTTCTTTATAATGTGTTCTTTGTGCTTCTTATATTGCACAAGGAGCCTGGTGCGCCTGGATTCATTAAAGGTGTTGGCGGGGTAAGAATCAAGTGCACAGAGAGGGAGGGACGAGCGGTCCTCCAATTCAAACAAGAAGTTATAGATGAGGATGGTGTTCTTTCTTCTTGGGGGAGTAGTGATTGTTGCCTGTGCAGAGGAGTTGGTTGCGGCAACTGGACTGGCCATGTTACTGTTCTTGATCTTCATGTTGGAGAAGATGATCACGCCCATCTGAGATGTAACATAAGCAGTTCATTACTTGAGTTGCAGCATTTGCATTATTTGGAACTTAGCAATAATTACTTCCAAGACAGTCTCCCAAATTTCATTGGATCCCTAAGAAAAAATCTTTCCAGAAATGGATTTTTTGGAACTCTTTCGTATCAGCTTGGGAACCTCTCAAAATTGCAAACACTTGATCTTAGCTCTAATGTTTATTTCGAAAGCCTTCTTTGGTTATCCCATTTTCCTTCTTTAGAACATCTGGACCTTGGTGGGAGTATGCTTATAAATGCTAGTGACTGGTTTCAAGGCCTAAACAATCTGCCTCTCCTAAAATCCTTGTACTTAAGGGGGTGCGGTCTTCCGGTTATAGTTCCTCGGTCGTTTTCATTTACCAGTAGTTCTAAATATCTTGCCCAGTCCTTGATCTTTCTGATAATAATCTTTGTTCCTCAATATACCCTTGGTTACATAATTTCAATCATAGCCTTGTTGATCTTGACCTTTCCGGGTGCAATTTAGTGGTTCATTGCCTGATATTACAAGATTCTCTTCCTTGAAAGAACTGGACCTCTCTTATAACCAACTGAATGGCTCTTTACCAGAAAGCTTTAAATGGCATTCTAAACTCGTTTTTCTGAGTTTAGAAGGGAACAAATTGACAGGATCAATACCTGATTTGACAATGTTGCCATCTTTAAAGGAATTCAGGATTGGAAACAATAATTTAGATGGGAATGTTTCTGAAAGTATTGGAAGCTTATCTGACCTTCAGCATCTGGATTTATCTCAAAATTGTTTGCAAGGGGTGATGGATGAAGCTCATTTTTCAAATCTCTCAAAGCTAAGATATTTGGATTTGTCTTACAACTCTCTGTCTTTGGAATTTCAAATCGACTGGTTTCCACCTGTCCACTTGGAAATCTTACTTCTCAATTCCTGCAACTTAGGGCCTCATTTCCCTCAATGGCTTCAGACTCAAACTAATGTTTCTTTCCTAGATATTATCTAGCTCTAGGGCTAGCATTTCAGATACCACACCAAACTGGTTTTGGGATTTATCTCCAAATGTTGTTTTCTTAAACATTTCTCACAATCAGATGCGTGGAATGTTGCCAAATTTTTCATCAGAGCATACTGCTTCCATTGCATTTGATTTAAGTTCGAATAATTTTGAGGATCCTTTACCACTTTTTCATTCTAAACTGGCAGCCTTAGATCTATCCAATAATAAGCTCTCTGGATCCATTTCTTCTATATGTGAGATTCCTGGTAGCCTTTTGAGCTTCTTCGACCTCTCAAATAACCATTTATCCGGGGGCTTCCTAATTGTTTCCTGAACTTGCAATATGTAGTTCTGAATTTGGGCAACAACAATTTGTCAGGTGAAATTCCAAGCTCAATAGGATCATTATCAACACTTCAAACTTTGAGTTTACATAACAACAACTTTTTGAGAGAATTTCCAGCTTCTTTAAAGAAATGCAGCTCGTTGATGTTTCTTTACTTGAGTGAGAATAGATTATCCGGAGAAATACCAGCTTGGATAGGCGAAAGCCTGCCACAGTTGATGTTCCTTTCCCTACGGTCCAATAAATTATCTGGTAGCATAACACTTCATCTATGTCAGCTAACACAAATTCAAATCTTGGACCTCTCTCAAAATAATATATCTGGACGTATACCTAGGTGTCTCCAGAATTGGATTTCCATGGTTGAGAAAGTGGAAAATGCCATTGTAACCAGTTATTTGGGCCCAGTGCTGCCCAGTACTGGAGTTGGTTTTGGATTCTGCTACATCAATAAGGCCTATGTTGAATGGAAAGGAAGTAAGTATGAGTATGGAAAGAATCTTGCACTGTTGAGGCTTATTGATTTTTCAGGAAACAAATTAACAGGAGACATTCCTGAAGAGAGAACAGTTCTTTTTCAATTGATGGCATTGAACTTATCGAGAAACAACTTGATTCGGGTAATCCCTCAAAAAATTGGTCAACTTAAACAATTGGAATCGCTAGATTTGTCAAGAAATCAGTTATCAGGTTCAATTCCTATGTCCATGGCTGATCTTAATTTTCTGAGTTACTTGGATCTCTCCTACAATATCCTGTCAGGAAAAATCCCATTAGGCACTTAGCTTCAGAGTTTTGATGCTTCATCGTTTGTTGGTAATCTTGCATTGTGCGGCCTGCCTCTCACACAGACATGCCCTGGAGATGGATCCCAAGAACCACTAACCAATGCTGAAAGCCAAGAGATTGGAGAAAATGCTGATGACTTCAAGAAATATTTTTACGTTGGTTTGGGAGTCGGATTCGGTGCATGCTTTTGGGGAGTTTTAGGTGCTTTGCTGCTCAAGCCTTCTTAGAGAAGTTCCTATTTCCGTTTCCTGGAGAAATCACGGAACTGTCTCTTTGTGACATTAGCAGTGTTTAAGGCCGAACTACAACAAAAATGTAAGAACTAGACAGTTAGCTTTTTTTTTTTTAATCATATTCGCCATCAACCAAAGAGAATCAGCAGCTTTCTGTGTGCCTTCTGTTTCAGAAAAGACATTTGGGAGGAGATGGTGTCAAGAAACGATGAATAACCAAGTAGGACAAGCTTCCAATCACAGAAACTAATATAGGAGCACAATTACGGATTCAAGCAATAAGATAGTCCTCTGTCTTTTTATGGGTCCTCCTGCTTTGTACCAGTAAGCATTTGCGTGACTGAAAATTAGAATAGCGCACACACTTATTTATCAAAGCCAATAATTCTTCCATAAGGAGACGAGAGGATCGATGGTGACACAATCCCTAGTCCAAGGACGATCATAAGCACCATCAGACAATCCAAGGACGCTCCTCTTCAAAAAATCATGTCAAACACAACGTCAAAATTATCAAAAGCCTAGTACATTGGTGTTACTGAATCAAAGGTGATCAGCGCCTGAGAAGCGCCCAAAAATGGAAATCCAACAAAATCAATATCATAATAAGCCTCCAAGTCGTGTTCTAGAGAGCCATAATCCTCACCTTCTGAAACTACACACGCCAAGCTTTTTTTCAACCATTCAATATCCTCTCCTTTCTTATCATGTGTAATACATGGCTTTTCTTTCTTATCCTTTTCTTTCTTAGATGCAATTTCCTATGGAGCTATAGGACTCACAACCTCTGCATAAGACCTGTCATCACGCAACTTGAGAGGCTTTTGGGCTGCCTTTCTCTGTTATTGTGCAATCCTTTCCTTTGGACGATTCAAATTTAATTCGAATTGATGTTTCTTAGAATAAATCGTTAGGAGGATTAGATTATGGGACAGGGAGTGATGATTGTGAGCTTTCTAATGGGCTATTAAAAAGCTTGGATACTCAGTATGGACCTCAAATTCAGATAGCATCAGCTGATGATGGACAGGGCCGAACATTGAGGCCTTTATTGGATCAAGAAGGTCAGGATTTATCAGAGAATGATACTGAAAGAAATCAGGCAGTCTCCTCTTCTTATAATCTACGACACCCCATGATTACTAGAAGAAGGAAACACAGTTAAGGTCATTAACAGTAGAGGATGATTAGTTAACAAAGACGGCGAGGGTAGTGAAGTGTCTACGGATGATTGCATTACACAAGCAAATGGGAGAATTTTGAGGAAAGATTTGGCCCACCCATGTTTTCAACCATGTACAAAGCTTGAAGAGACCGTGGCAGTTGGTAAGGCTTTGGGAGTTCATGATAGGATTAGGGATGATATTGTCTGCGATCACATCCGGGAGCAAATTAGCAGGGACGAAAAGGAGTGGCTAGGCTCTTCTTCTTGAGCTGTTAGTGTTCTTGGTCTTTAACAGACAAGTTTTTTAAGATAATTTTTTTGTTAATGAATGTCGTTTCATGAAATTGTAGAGGTTTAGGAAGTATGTGGAGTATAGTAACCTCTGGACAACCTTTTTAGGTTGCTATGTTGCTTCAAACTTGTAGTGTGTTGTGCTTTTTGTGCATGCTCATTGTGATGCGGCTAATACGATTCAGTTATGGGAGGAGTTATCTTTGTTGTATTTTGCTTTTGATTGGCCTTGGCTTTTGATTCAAACTTCTAGTATGTTGTAGTTTTTCTCGCCTTTTCTCTGATGATCCTTGGGAGAGGCCAGTCAATGGAAGCAGCGGTTTCAAGAAAATCAGTTTGGAATCAGCTGTTTTTCTTGGAAACATGGTTAGTATGGAAGAGGTTATGGAAGCAATTTGGAGTTGTGGTGGCTTGAAGGCTTCAGGTCCTGATGGATATAATTTTAACTTTTATAAAAAAGCTTGGCATTTGGTGTTCAAGGTTTTATCTTTATAAATGACTTCCAAAAGGCGTCAGACTCTGCTCTTTGGGAGTTTCTGGTTCAAATTATGGCTTCTATGGGATTTGGAAAGCACTGGTGCAATTGGTTTCAGCAGTGCTTATCAACTTCCAGAATTGCTGTCCTGGTAAAGATATCGTCAGGGGGATCCTCTCCTTTCCTTTTCAATATTATGGTGGAAAGCCTCTCTGTATTGCTTCATAGAGCTACTTCTCATGGGATTTTTAATCTATTCGTTTGGGTGGAGATTTGACTATCAATCATTTGCAATATACAGATGATACCATCATTTTTGTCCAGCTGATTCAGGGGCTTTGATGAGTATTAAGAGGGTGGTCTTAAGATGGTTTGAACTTGGCCGGGGTCATAAGTTCAACTTCTACAAAAGCTCGCTGGTCAGAGTTAACGTTTCAGAAGAGTTCTGCTCTAAAATGGCTAACGTTCTCAGATGCAAGACTAAAACTTTGCCAATTAAGTATCTTGGCTTGCCTTTAAGAGCAATTCCTACTCGAGTCAGCACCTGGAAACCTCTGATTGCTATTATGGAAAGGGCAGTTATTGTCTAAAGGAGGAGTTATTTTCGTACTTTCCAACATTCCGATCTACTATCTCTCTCTGTACAAGATTCCAAAAAACGTTGCCAATAATATTAATCTCTATTCAAAGGAGATTCTTTTGAAGTGGAGATTCTGATACAACAAAAATTGGCAGGGTATTTGGCTGCTAGTTTCTAGCTCAAAGAAGGGTGGCATGGGTTCTGGTTCTATGATTGGATGGAACAAGGCTTTTCTCTTGAAGTGGATTTGAAGGCTCAGTGGTTTTGTTTTTGTACTTTGTTCTTTAGAGCCATCATCTTATTGGCTTCTTTCATCAATAATATTTGATTTTCATTAAAAGAAAAGAAAAGAAACAGTGACATACTAATTCCGCATATAACATATACAAGTTATTTTGCAAATTCTCAGCCTGTCACAGTTGTGTGAGACAACATATCTTCCAATGTTATTGTTGAGAACGGCTTTGGCAACGGAGGCCATCTAGCTATGAGCTCTGAAGCGACTTTTCGCATGGTTGGCCTAAATTGGGGGTCAGCAAGCAAGCATGCACAGGCTATTTTGGTAATGTAGACCAAACCACTTGCAACTCGATTTCTGGGAAGTGGGATCCGTTGGTCTATCACATCCTTAAACAATGCCTGCTGGTGGATTTGTGAAGATGAAGATGACGAAAATGTAGATGATGAAATAGATGAAATGAGGTCACCTGGATGCCTTCCCATTATTACTTCCATTGTTACTACTCCGAAGCTGAAGACATCACATTCTTCATTCACTTTCATTGTGTATGCCAGTTCTGCAAAAAGTCACTAATTATGTACACTATAAAATTCATTAATATGCAAGTTGTGAAATTCACAACTTTCAGCTAGAGTGATATTGACCATAGTTTCTACCGAAATTTCCTTAAGAGTAATCTGTAGCATGCATGTAACATGTTAATATGTTCTCTAAGAAACCAGGAGATGGACTAGTGCAACTCTCAAGTAAATTTCTTCCTCTCATCAATATCTTACACATCAAAATTAAATTACACCCAAACAGACTAATATGATTCACTTAATCGATTGATTTTGACTAAGTGCAATCATGCAGATTGTGAACAGAAAAGATTATAAGTTGGATTTAATACCTGAAAAAAATGAGGTAATGTATAAGCAAAAACTATAGATTGATGCATATGTTTGTGTCAGGAAAGAATTCGAGAAATGCACCTGGAGCCGTGTATCCCAAGGTGCCAGCAAGCGAAGTCCAGTTGCTTGAGTTTGGCATCAAGAACCTTGCTGTGCCAAAGTCAGAAACATGGGCCTCATATTCTTCATCCAAAAGAATATTATTGTTGGAAATGTCTCGATGAACGATCGGAGGAGAGCAATCATGATGCAGATAGGATAATGCACTGGCCACCCCTTTAATGACATTAAGCCTTTTGATCCAGTCTAACTCCATTGCTCGCTCTTCATTAGTTAAAATCATCCTCAAACTTCCCCTTTCTATGAACTCATAAACTAGAAAGGAGTCTTTTGCATGAGAACAAAAACCATATAACTTCACAATATTTCGATGTCGGATGTCAATCAACACACTAACCTCGCTTCTAAAAGCTTTCAAATCAATGAACTCGTCCTCTTGTGACTGGCGAAGTTTTTTCACAGCAACCACTTGACCTGTTGGCAACACTGCTTTGTAAACAATTCCGTAGCCTCCTTCCCCTATATAGTAGTTAGAGTTGAAATTTTCAGTGGCCTGAATGATGTTCTCGTAAACAATCTTCCCATCATAACTCCATATTGCAAACATGTCTTGACATTGTCCATCCACTAATTGTGTAATTGTTTCTCTACCTCTTTGGTGAAGAAAGTGAAAGCCTCCAACTATAATTAACAATAGAAACGAACTGCCCAACAAGAGTGGTACAATCAAAATGATAAGTCTGTTTCCCTTTCGCCCAACATTGCAAGGCTTTAGGCCACTGGCATTGCCACATAGACTCGTATTATTCATATAGGCCTCAAATGGAGCTTTTTGAAAGGCTTTGATGCTTGGAATTGGACCCTCTAGCTCATTGTAGGATATGTCCACAGTTGTCAAGCTTTCCATATCTTCAAAAGTTGGAATGAAACCAGAAAGCATGTTGTGAGAGAGATTTAGCATTTCCAGCTTTTTCAGTTGACCAAGTTGCCACGGTATCTCTCTTGCAAGGAGATTCCAACTGAGATCAAATTCTTGAAGAGAATGTAGGAGGCCTATCTCAAGTGGAATGCTTTTTATGAATTTGTTATGACTTAAGTTCAACTGCAACAAATTGGAGCACCTTCCAATTTGTTTTGGAATTGATCGACTAAGATTATTTCTAGCTAAATTAAGGAATTGGAGTTCTGATAGCATCTCAATTTCAGGGGGAATGACACTTGAAAGATGGTTGTTGTTAAGACTAAGGTTGTACAACAACTTCAACTTGCCCAATTCTTTAGGAATCATACCCTCGAGTTGATTTGAGGATAGGTCAATCAACTGTAGCTGCCTAGCCAATCCAAGCTCTGATGGTATCTCACCAGATATATTGTTGTTAGAGATTTTTAGACTCACCATGTTGTAGCACTGCCCCCATTTCGGTGAAAGATCACCATACAAATTATTGTGACTCATATCGATATAGTTCATGTAGGGATGGATGCCAAAATCTTCAGTAATATTTCCTGTAAGTTGGTTCCATTCAAACCGAACTCTAAATAAACCAGTGCAGTTTCGCAAACTTTTTGGGATTGGGCCTGAGAAATGGTTGTAGCTTGCTGTAAAGTTTACAAGTAATCCTCCAAGACACAAATCTTGAGGCAAATTGCCAGTGAATTTGTTGTTTGAGAAATTCACCCCCGTAAAATATGTGAGATTATTCATACTTTGGGGTAAGGGACCAAAGAGTTGGTTATATTGAAATGTAAGATATGACAAGTTGCTCAAGTTTCCAATAGAAGCTGGGACAATACAACTCAAAAAATTGTATGACAAGTGAAGTTCATTAAGTGATCGTAGCAATCCAATTTCTTTAGGTATGGAACCAGAGAGGGAGTTTACATGGAGGGCAAGAATTGATAAGTTGCTCAAGTTCCCAATAGAGGTAGGGATTGTACCAATTAAAGCATTATGTGACAAGTCAAGATCAATGAGAGATTGCAATGATCCGATTTCTAGAGGAATGAAACCAGAGAGTTTGTTACCCCAAAGAAAGAGGATGGACAGACTTCTCAGATTTCCAAAAGAGGCAGGAATCGAACCGATGAGATTATTTATACACAGGTATAGAAAGTTGAGACTTTTCAAGAAGCCTATCTCGGATGGAATACTTCCTATGAGATCGTTATCAGACAAGTCCAAGTAGACAATCTTGGATAGTTTACTAATTTGTGATGGAATGGTTCCATAAAGTGAGTTGTTCAAGAAACGGAGAGCAGAAAGTTTAGGGAAGGATGAGAAGTTGAAATCATTAAGCGTACCTTTCAAACCAAAATCTTCAAGAGTCAAATTGGTGACGTTTCCAGAGTTGTCACAAGTGATTCCAATCCAACCAAGGCAAGGGTTGCTGCCGACCCAAGAATAAAGGAGAGATTGGCTTTGGTTGTCAAGACTCGCTTTCCATTTGAGAAGAGCTTCAACTTCTTCACCTTGAGTAACTTCGGATTTGGCAGCAGCATTACTACTACTACTACCAAATATGGAAGTTGAGGAGGAAGGATGATCTGCAAAAGCAGAGCAAGAAGAAAAGTAAAATATAAAGAGGAGCAAAAATTGGACGTGGGGAAACATTGAGATCAATGGTTTGTGTAGGAAGGACGTCATGAGATCTTTTTAAGAGATACCTATGGCTTGCTTTGGTTAATGAAGATCCTAGGCTCCAAGGAGATCTATTTATAGGAAGGAAACATTGGACTGTATTTTTTTCCTGCTCTTTCATTCTGAAAATTCCAATTCCCTATTACAGAAAATGAAAAAGTGGAATAACATCTTTCTAATATATATATATACATACTTTGTTATTTGACACATAATTCTATACGTAGCTTTTTGTGTCTTTCTTCTATGGGCTTGCAATTATTTCTAGAATATGCATATTCCTTTAGAATTTTCTTCTCCATCATCAATGTAGCTTTTAAAAATTAAACATTAAAGACTAATTGACAATGAATTCATGTCTCTTTTCTACAAAGGGGAATTAACTTTTTTATAAAACAAATCTATCAAGATCTTTTTCAAACAATAAAATTCGGTTCTCTCTCATGATTGTTATCTTTTTTATAATTATAATATGAAAATAGTAATATCAGAACTTTAAAAAATAATATAAAATTATTTCTCGGGTCTCATCTAGTTAATGACTTAAACATTTGACTTGAAATAGTTTTTGAAATAATATCAGACCTTTGATGACCAAATGATCGCTAGTTTGAATTTCACCATCATATTTTCTCTTCTAATTAAACACATGGTAATGGTAGGTCTATGTAAATTTCACTTAATAGTTTAAAATTTTGGATTGAAATGGTTCTTGATCATAAAGTTCTGATACCATATCAAAAACCATCTTAATTCAAAAAGATTAAAATGTTAGGTGAGATCTTAAAATGATTTTAAATTATTTTTTAATAGTTTTGACTGACGTTCCAAATGCTATTGTGGCATGGTGGGTTGTTGCAAACGTTAATATCTTATTAAGTTCAACAAAATGGGTCCTTTTATTCTATTATATATATAGATTTGCTTCTTTTTTTCCCATTGATACCAAATTAAATTTGACCAACCAATAATACCTTGCTATGGTATTGCATGGGGTTGAATTTTCTTTCTGTAATGGACTGATGCATCATGCATGAAGTAATTGGAATTTCCCCATCAATAAGTCTATAACTTTTGATGTTCTTCCTATGGTTTGCAAAATAAGAAAAACTCTTATTGCTTGAATTAAATGAATTTGATATATAGCAAACATCACAAATTATTATTTTCATTATTATTTGGTACTTGTGAAGGAACAATGGGGTTTTGACATGGAGAATTTTCCTTGAATTCCGGGGTATATGAATAGCCCATTGATTTTTTTTTTAATGCAAAATAGAATATCATTAATATCTGAATTTTTCATTGTAGTTAACTCCTTTCACTCGCTGAAATAGTAACCACACCTACCACTATTTTGAGTTGATCTATTTACTTCCCAATCCGAGTGCATGAAACCTAGTTCCATTGATGATGAACCCATTAAATCTCTTGATCACATCATTAGGCCCTTTACCAAGTGCTAAAATTTCATCCGAAATGCTTGGATCATTCATGCTTAAGACCTATAATAACACAAATTGAATAAAGTTAGAATTAATATACTTTAATTTCTCACTTTTAATCCGACAATGATTCAATTACTTACCTTTTTTGAAACCAACTATGAATTTTTTCATCAATTAGTCTTTCAATATCCTCACTTTTGAGATGAGCATGTCGACGTTGTTTTTTTCATTCTAAATCAATGAATTCTCTACATAAGAAAATTTTTAATATATTAAATAAGATTATGTTTTATAGAATTAGTAGTACACTTTATTAAATTAAAAGAAGAACTTACAAGCGAAAACTTTTAATTTCATCACAATGACGTAAGTTATAATGATGTGCTCGAATCAAAGAGTTATTATCCAATTGGATGGCTTCAACTTTTCCAATAGGTTGATCGGCACTTTGAATAAATATTTGACACTCGTGTTCATTTGAAGGAGGACCAAGATTTCTCGAAGGTCGACGAAATCTTGTTTCAAATCCTTCAAGGTATCTTGAACAAAATGTCAAATATTATTATGCTACATACCCTTCGCAATTGATCCTTTCGGACGAGCTCTATTACGAACATATAACTTCAAACGCACAAATTGCCTAAAAAATTTATTAATCTTAATTAAGTAAATATAATCATCAAAATATTAAACAATGAAATTAATTAATATGACGTACCTTTTTTGAGGATACATCTACTTATATGGCATCGGACCACCAATCTTTGTCTCCTCCACTAAATGAATATGCATATTACTTTAGAATTTTCTTCTCCATCATCAATGCAGCGTTTAAAAATTAAACATTAAAGACTAATTGACTATGAAATCATGTCTCTTTTATACAAAGGGGAATTAACTTTTTTTATAAAATATATCTACCAAGATCTTTTTCAAACAACAAGATTCGTTTCTCTCTCATTATTGTTATCTTTTTTATAATTACAATATGAAAATAGTAATATTAGAATTTTAGAAAGTAACATAAAATCATTCTTGAGGTCTCACCTAATTAATAGCTTAAACATTTGAGTTGAAATAATTTTTTGACATGATATCGAGCTTCGATGACCAAATGATCACCAGTTTGAATTTCATTATCCCTATTTTCTCTTCTAATTTAACACTTGCTAATGATGGATTTGTACAAGTTTCATCTAACAATTTAAATTTTTAAATTGAGATGGTTTTTTATCACAAAATTCTGATACTATATCAAAAAATCATCTCAATCTAAAATCGTTAAACTCGTTAAGTGAAATTTTAGAAATAGTTTTATATTACTTTTTAATAGTTTTGAATAACGTTCCAAATGCTATTATGGCATGTTGGGTTGTTGCAAATGTTAATATACTATTAAGTTCAACAAAATGGGTCCTTTTATTCTATTATATATATATATAGCTTTGCTTTTTTTTTTTTTCCATTGATACCAAATTAACCTTGACCAACCAATAATACCTTGCTATGGTATTGAATGGGGTTGAATTGTCTTTATGTAATGAACTGATGCATCATGCATGAAGTAACTGGAATTTCGTCATCAATTAGTCTATAACTGTTGATGTTCTTCCTGTGGCTAGAAAAATAAGAAAAACTCTTATTGCTTGAATTAAATGAATTTGATAGATAGAAACATCACAAACTATTATTTTCATTATTATTATCATTACCATTTGGTACTTGTGAAGGAACAATGGGGTTTTGACATGGAAAATTTCCCTTGAATTCTGGGGTATATGAATGGCCCACTGTTTTTTTTTTTTTTTTTTAATGCAAAATAGAATGTCATTAATATCAAAATGGTCACAAGTACATCATTATTTTCGCATTACAAACATAAAAACTAAAACAATATAGTGAAAATTGAAATTTATTTTGGTACTTTCATCAACAGACGAAAAAACCTCAAAACTTACTAGTTTTGCAGGAATTCCTAGCATCGCAACGCTTATAAAGGAGTTTAACCCATCATTAATTAATGGAAGAACTAGCTACAGTATCAGATCTCATTGACTGAAAATCCATATCCACGGGTCAGTGCCAAAAAAAAAAAAAAAAAAAGGACTAGCGATACTATTTTTTTTTCAGTAATTTTCTTGATAATTTGATTACAGATTCTAATTAACGTGAAACACAATATTGACTGAGTAAATTTAGAGGCATGAAATCATGAAGTCCTCATAAATGTTCCTAGTCATCATCGCACAAATTGCAAAATAATCATAATTGCCGGACTTTAGAGAAGGCATTCATTCACCTTTAAGTTTTGCAGAGAAAGTTAGTAGGAAAGTGTGGCACCAATCATGTCAAACTAGACCAAGACCCAATTGACTTGTTCTCCTCTCAAGCCACACCGTTGGACTTGCTCGGTGCACCACTTTCCACAACAGGATTTATAATGACACACATATAAACTACAAGTTTACTGTTTCCTTGAAATATAGCTGCCCATGAACAACAGCAAGTTTTGATGCGCACTTGTGGGTTCCCCATTCATATCTTTTTGACTAATTAATGTGCGTATTACAAACTTAAATTTTGTGTGTTTTGTTTTGAATGTTGTTGAGTTTTTTCTTGAGTGTTAAACTTAGATTAAAACTAGTAAGATAGTAGTAAGAACCAGATACAAATAAAGTTACAAAATTATAACCTAGTTAGCAATTTTTCTTGAGTGTTAATACCATGCTTAATCGGCTAACTTTTCTTACTCTATTCGCTTCAGCAAAAAAACCAAATTTCAAGTTATTAACAAAAGAAATAATACAATTGAAAATAGATTCTTATTTCCAAAACCTGTCACATGAACTCTAGTGAATTCAATTAATAATACCCTGCTGCTGAAAGGGGTTGAATAATTTTCTTTGTAATGGACTGATCCATCAAGCATGAAGTAATTGAAATTTCATCGTCAGTTAGTCTATAACTGTTGTTGTTCTTCATATGGTTAGTAAGACTCTTATTGCTTGAATTTGATGAATCTGGTAGCAAGCCTCACTAATTATTATTATTAGTATTGTTTAGTACTTGTGAAGGAAAAATGGGGTATTGACATGGAGAACTATTGTTATTATTATTATTATTTCAAAATCAATGATCTAGATTTACGTATTTTAAACTTTCTCGTAGATATATGATGTTACCTCTGACTTGAGGGGAGCAAATCCAAGAGCCGGAGGTGCAAAATCCTTTTAATGGAAATAAATTATTGATTCTTTTATGACAAATATTTGAACTGATTATAGGTTGAATGAAGGGGTTAGCCAATTAAACTCAGTCCTTATACAATACAAGGCTTCTTTTGACACTGACATACCCCAGTTTTTGCTCATTTTAAACTTTTAATGGTTATTTTTTTTAGTTTATGTTACTTTTGTTCTTTAATTCATTTTTTTTGCTTTTATTGAAGCCAAAAAGAAAAAAATCAACAAAAAATTAATTTTTTTTATTTGCTTGGGAACTCAATACAAATTTAGAAAAAAATAATAATAAAAATACAAAAAAAAAAAGAAAAAGAAAAAGAAAAACTAAGATGGAGGCACAGTTCCCCTCCATCTCTGTATAATTTTCCTTATGCAGCAACAAATCCAATCAGCAATTCCAACTGCAACTTGCAGCCATTGAAGTATCCCTTGGGTAAGTCACCTGCTCACCGTTCTAGCAACTCTATAGCCTATCCTACAGCAACTTGCAGCCTCCATTATGCTGCAAGTTGCCCTACACAACCTCCCTCATGTCAATCTTCACCTCTCCTTACTGCCATAGCCTACAATCCAACTGCTAGCCTCCGTCACCATAACCTCAACCCACTATAACTGGGCAGTAGCCTGCCCCTACTCCCTCACCAAAGTCAACTTCCATGCTCCAATTTGCAACCAGCTTCCCTCTACAGCCACCCTACTACTGCAATTCTTGCAGCACCTCCTGCATAACCACCCTTCACGATACCTCTTGCCAAACTCCTTCAATCCCATCATGTAATAAATCCCTCACCATCATGGTGGGGAACCAAGCATTCACCCCCTCCCCCTCAAAACACACACACACACACACATATAGACAATAAAAAAAAAAAAAAAAGAAAGGAGAGATTCCAGTTTAAAATTAGAAGAAAAACCAAAACCAAAAACTAATAGTAGCTAAAAAAAAAAAACAAAGAGAGAAGAAAAACCAAAACTAAAAAAAAAAAGAGGGAGAGAGATTGAATTTGTACGAACTGAAGCTGCAATTCACATTATCTTCAATCAATTCTACTAAGTCACCTCCTCTAATTTCCTTAATTTCGCATTTACTCGTCAATTTAGGTTTTGTTTCGAAATTTGAGGATTTTTTAAAATTGGATTGAAATTGGGTTTAAGGAACACAAATTAAGTCCAACTCGAAGTCAATTGGAGTTTCAATTTAGGGTTTAAACCCCAAATTGAAGCTGGATTAACTTCAATTAAAACCTAGAGTTCCTAAAACACTTCGAAGAAAACAAATTGTCAAGTCTCATAATTCTTTAAGGATTGATGACAATCTTCCACCAAATAAAAAAAAGAGAAAAACCTAAATAAATAAATCATAAAAATGAAAATCATAAAACATTTAACAAAGTCTTCAATCCAATAGGGATTATTTTTAGCCAAAAGAAATCATTTTTAGTAATTAGGTTGTTCTTCGATATAGTGGTTATGTCAAGACTTAAAGTTAATTCGATATTTGAATTTATATGTCTCTTGACAAAGAGGTCCGATGATCGTTTCGATACAATGCTACACTTAAAAATAAAAAACTTAATTTGGCTTGGAAAATTTTGAGTTTTAAATCGAAAAATAATGTGGCACTAATAAAACACATTAGAAGATGAATTTAGGACTAAACTAGACATTGTATCTTTCTTCAAGAAAAGTTGCTTTTGGATTATTAGATGTCTTCCTAAAAATGTAACCAACTCATTACTTTAGAATCTATGAACAATGCTTATTTTAGGTTCCTAGGTCCTTCAATACTAGGTGGCAACTCAAAATTTATAAATAATTTTATAAATAAATCTTAAATTTTTCGAGAGTCTTGTCGATGTTCGATGGCGACGGACAATTTGAATCATTTTTTTTCTTGTTCTTTTTTTTTTCAAAGAGAGAAGATTTGATTTTCTTAAGTATTCAATTAGAGAGATTCTAATCAATGTGAGAGACACTTGTGGGTTCCTCCTTCGTAACCTTTTGACTAATTAGTGTGCATATTACAAACTTAGATTAAGGTTATGTACTTTAGCATGATTTGTATGAATTTTGCAAATTGATTTAAGTTGGTTTTTCACTTTTGGCTTGTAGAAAAGTCATAAATATATTTGGTTAGAAATTATTTTGAATTTAAACAAAAAATTTGTTAAGAAAGTGAGTTAAAATTACTTTAATCAAAAGTTGAAAATTTTAAACTTCTAACTTATGCACTTTTCTTTTTTTTAAAAAATAAAAAATAAAAAATTGGAGTCATATTTATCAATTAAAAATCATAATTCAAAATTTTTGTCGACGCATACCCTAAATATCTAATCTAAAATTTGTTTACTTTTTATGTGTTAATGAATTTCTATCTTCTTTTTGAAGAAAAAATAAATGCAAAACGAGAGAAAAAAATGCATTATAGACAAAGTTATTGGGAAATTATTCAAAGGAACATATGTAGAAATAGAGACATACTAACTCTGGTTATAATATAATATATAAAAGCTCTTCCGAAAGAATCTCGACCACTCATAGTTGTATGAGACAACATATCTTCTAATGTTATTATAGAAAATAGCTTTGGCGAGTGGATGCCATCCAATTATGAGCTGTGAAGCAACTTTTCTCATGGGTGGCCTAAATTTGGGATTAGCAACCAAGCATGCACATGCTATTTTGGAGATGCGGACTACACTATCTACAACTTGATTTTTAGGAAGTGAGATCCTTTGGTCTATCACGTCCTTCAACAACATATGTTGGTGGATTTCCGAGGATGATGATGAGGGAAATTTCGATGATGAAAGAGATGAGATAAGATCACCTGGATGCCTTCTCATAATTACTTCCATTGTTATCACTCCAAAGTCGTGGACATAGCATTTTTCATTCACTTTCATTATATAAGCCAACTATGTAGAAAAATTAGCTTTATAATTAAAGTAGCAAATATATAAAGAAAAATTTATTGATTGATGTATCTATATTTTAGGAAAGAAATAAAGAAATGCACTTAGAGTCGTGTATCCAAAGGTGCCAGCAAATGAAGTCCGAGTTGCTTGAGTCTAGCATTAAGAGCCTTGCCATGCCAAAATTAGAAACACGAGCCTTACATTCTTCATCCAAAAGAACATTATTGATAGAAATGTCTTGATGAATGATTGGAGGAATGCAATCATGATGCGGATAGGATAATACACCGGCCACCCCTTTGACGACATTGAGCCTTTTAATCCAGTCTAACTCCGTTGCCTTATCTTTTAAAATATTCCTCAAGCTTCCCTCTCTATGAACTCATAAACTAGAAATGAGTGCTTTCCATATGAGCAGAAATCATATAATTTCATAATATTTCGATGTTATATGTCGATTAACACACAAACCTCACCTCTAAAAGTTGTCAAATTGATGAACTCATCCTCTTGTGATTAGCGAAGATTCTTCCCAACAACCACTCGATCCGTTAACAACACTTCTTTGTAAACAATTTTATAACCTCCCTCCCCAATATAGTAGTTGGAATTGAAATATTTGGTGTCTTGAATGATGTTTTTGTAAACCAACTTCACATCATAACTCCATAATATAAATATATATTGACATTGTCTCTCATCCGATTAGGTCGTTCTATTTCTAACTTTTTGGTGGAGAAAGTGAAAACCTCCAACAATTATTAACAATAGAAAGAGATCGCCCAATAAAAGTGGCACCATTAAAATAACTCTTCTATTTTTCTTTTGTGCACCTTCTTTACTACTTTTGAGATGAGAATGCCAAGGTTGTAGATCGCTAGCATTGCCACGGAGGCTTGTATTATTTACAAATTCCTCAAATGAAGCTTTTTAAAAAGCTTTGATGTTTGGAATTGGGCCCTACAGCTCATTGTAAGATATGTCCATAATTGTCAAAGTGGCCAAATCTTCAAAAGTTGTTGGAATAAAACCGGAATGCATGTTGTGAGAGAGATTCGAGTATTTTAGAATTTTTAATTGACCAAGTTACCATGGTATCTCTCTTGCCAACGATTCCAACCGAGATCAAGTTCTTGAAGAGAATGTAAGAGGCCTATTTCAAGCGGATCGTTTTTTATGAATTTGTTATAACTTAGGTTCAGCTTGCAACAAGTTAAGCACTTTTCAAGTTGTTGTTAAATTGACCCATTTAGATCATTTCTAGCTAAATTAAGGAATTAGAGTTCTAATAGCATCTAAATTTTAGATCGAATGACATTTAAAAGACAATTGTTATTAAGAGTAAACTTATGCAATAACTTCAAATTCCCCAATTCTTTAGGAATCTTACCCTTAAGTTGATTTAATGATAGGTCAACCAATCATAATTGGGTTGCTAATGCAAGCTCCGATGGTATCTCATTGGATATATTATTGTTAGAGATTTTTAGGCTTGTCATATTATGGCACTTACCCCATTTTGGTAAAATCTCAACATACAAATTATTATAGCTCAAATCGATGTAGTTTAAGTAAGGGTAAATGCCAAAATTTTTAGTTATATTCTTTGTTAGTTGGTTCCAATCAAGCCTAATTCTTAATAAACTAGTATAGTTATATAAGCTTTTGGATATTGGGCTAGAGAAATGGTTATAGTATGTTATAAAGTTTTTAAGTAAACCTTATAGGCATAGATCTTATGGCAAACGACCAATGAATTTGTTGTTTACCAAGTGCAACTCTTTACAAGTGTGAGAGTTTATTCATATTTTGGGATAAGTAACTAGATAGTTGGTTTAAATCAAAATAAAACTTTGACAAGTTTTTCAAGTTTTCTATCGAAGTTAGGATAGTACGGGTTAAAACATTAACGGATAAGTCAAGTTCATTGAGAGACTTTAGCAATCCAATTTCTTGAGGAATGGAATCGATAATTTGTTACCCCAAAGATAGAGAATGAATACGTTTCTCATATTTCCCATAGAATTAGGGATCAAATCGGTGAGATTGTTTTCTCTTCTAATTAAACACATGGTAATGGTGGATTTGTGCAAGTTTCACCTAACAGTTTAAACTTTTGAATTGAGATGATTCTTAATCACAAAGCTCTAATACCATATCAAAAAAACTATCTCAATTCGGAAAGATTAAACTATTAAGTGAAATCTTAGAAATGATTTTATATTACTCTTTAATGGTTTTGATCGACGTTTCAAATGCGATTGTGGTATGGTGGGTTGTTGCAAACATTAATATGCTATTAAGTTCAACAAAATGGGTCCTTTTATTCTATTATATATATATCTTTGCTTTCTTTTTTTTTTCTATTGATATCAAATTAAGCTTGACCAACCAATAATACCTTGCTATGTTATTGAATGGGGTTGAATTTTCTTTCTATAATGGATCGATGCACTCGATAAGGATATAAAATTGCAATGTATATCCTTGACTTTATGTATATCTATAACTATGTATATCCCTTACTTGATAGAAGTTATGAATAAGCATAAATCTCTGGAAACTCTATAAGTATAGATCTTTAATAAACAATATTTATCTTTGGATCATAAGTAAATCTTTTATGGTATAAGAGTTTTAAGCGAGTTTAAACACCTAGCTTGATCCAAATTACAAAGTTCTTTCTTCCATGACTAATCCAGCCACTACCCCATAACGAGTCCCTTTCCCATGCCAAAACATTAGTACCTCACCAAGTACGAGTATCCTACACTCACAAACTCAAACTACCTAAATATCACTCCTCGGTTATCCATCAAGCTCACTTTGGCAACCTACCCATTATTGAAGACACAACTCTTACCACTCGTTATAAGGATACAAGCTTGCTCATCACATTGATGGTAGCCTTTCACCACCTACCGTTACAAACTTAGCTTATACCGAGTGGTACACACAAGATCAAGGCATCCTTAACTAGATTGTAAGCTCCCTTTCGCCAACCTTGTCTTACAACTTGTAGGAATCAACATAGCCTATGAGTCTTGGGATAAACTTGGAACCATATACTTATCTAGCCTTAGAACACAAGTGCACCAACTGCATATAAGCATGATTGGGTTATCATAACAAAAATGATGATATTTTAACTTACATGCTGCATGCCAAATAGCTTTATGATTGACTTACTATGCTACAACACATTATCGCAGAAGATGACCTCGTTGATTTTATCTTACGTGGTTTGGTTCCTACATATCATCCCTTTATGCACAACAGTGAAGCTAGACTTACACCAGATCACATATGATAATTTATTTTTCTTATTGCCGAGTGAAGAATTATAGCTAGTATGCCATGAACACTTATTAGAAAAAATGCTCCCAACGACATAGTTTTCTCGCTCGTGGGTTCAATCCCTCTTATGAGAGAGGACATTCCCATGGCAGAAGCAAAGGCACTCGGTTTTGGAAGATCACAGTTCACATATCATACCACGGATAACGATAGTTATGCCCGCCGCATATGCTATAATTATAAGGGTATTAGACACCATGTTGGCAATGTCGCTCTCCCAAACAAGTACCATGACATACATACTTCTAATATCTCACCCAAACATGAATCTAATTTGGCATCCAAATAGCCCGACCATAAATCACCATAATCATGTGTTGTTAACATCAAAGCAACACACCATTTAAAAGTCGATATGAAAAACATGGGCATCCATTCCGTGTACAATGATCTAGAGGAAGTAACAATTAACAATGGTACAAATCTTCTTATTACTTGCATAGGCTTACATATATTTTTTTAATTAATAACACACAATTTTCACTTTATAATATTCTTCTTGTTCTACGAGCTTTTAACAATTTTCTATTAGTTAATGCCTTTATCAAGTCTAATAATGTTTCTCTTGAATTTTTTCCGACTTGTTTTTTGGTAAAGGATATCGACATGAAACAGATTTTACACATTGGGAAGCTTAATGATGGACTTTATTTGATGGCGATAAGTCATTCTCTAAGTAACTCACCACAAGCCTTTTTGATCTCCTTGTCTACTTGGCATGCTCGTATTGGTCATGCGTCATTCAAAATAGTGCAACAAGAATTTAGTTAGTCTAGTATTAATGTGTTTGTTTGAGATTCTATATCTCTTTATCATGCTTATAGTATCGAAAAATTCACAAGTTACTTTTCCCTAAGTCTTCTTTTTAAGCATCTAGCCCATCTTCTCGTTCCATCTCTTAATGCAAATTATTATTATTATGTTTTATTCTATGATCATTTTAGAAAATACTCTTGGGTCTATTTTATTAAATATAAAGTTATTAACTCGCTCTATCAATTTTTGACATCATAATTGAAAAATCTTTTGAAAGATCAGTTAAAGCATTTTAGGCCGACTCGAGGGGAATTTCAAAGCCTAGCTAAATACTTGTCCGACAATGGAATAACCTACCATAATTCTTGTCCAAAAACCCCGAACAAAATGGGTGTGCTCGAGAGAAAACACCGACACATCACCGAAATAGGATGAGCATTACTTCACCATGCCTCGCTTCCATTAAAATTTTGGGAACAAGTTTTTGCCACTTTAGTTTATTCCATTAACCATTTACCTACATCATGGTTAGCACACAAAAGCCCTTTTGAAATTTTTTTCATTAGTTACCAAAATTTGAGATGCTTTGTTTCTTCGGTGCTTATACTATTTTTAATTATGTTCTTATACCAAAAATAAGTTAGAACTTGGTCCTATAGATGTTTTTTTTTTTTTTTGGTATAGTACATTGCATAAGGGGTATAAATGTTTTGATCTAGTGAAACAAAATCTATATCTCATGTCATGTTTTGTTTGATGAACAGATTTTCTCATATCGAGTCGGAATGAGCAAAAATTTGGTGTCTTTTGATCCCCAAGTCGCTATCCTACCGAACTCGCCAATTATGCCCATGCATACTCGCTCCTTTCCAATCTATTACTCCACAAATAGGCTCAACTACCCAACCGCCCATCAATCAACCCACACCTCCTACTACATCTCTAAGTCTCACTCGTCTAGTAAGCCATTAAGAAGCTTTCTCCCCCAACCCCAAACCCAAATGGCATGCATTTACAACAGATTCACAAAAGCCCAATCCAAGAACCAACCACTAAAACCCAAAAGTCCACAAGAAACCCTAAAACCCATGATTGCCCACCCATCCATTTACATATTGACCTTACTAGTTATCCCTCTTTTTCTAATCATAAAAATGTAACAACCATCGCACCTTATAAAAATAAGCTCTTAGATCGACCATAGCCAACCCAAAACATTTCACTAGTATCTCCATTAAACCGACCTATTATACAACTCGCTCAAAAGTACCCAACCTAGCACCAAGCAATGGATGAATAGATGGTTGTGCTATAATCCAATTTCACATGGACCCCGGTTCCACAATCTCAAGCATCCAACATTGTAAGGAATAGATGGGTTTATAGAATCAAGATGCTACAAGATGGGTCAATTGATCGATTTAAGGCGTGCTTTGTTGCCAAAGGCTTTCATCAAAGACAAGGTATTGATTATATTGATACCTTTAGCCTTGTTGTCAAACCGATAATAGTAAGGTTGGTCATGTCTATAACGATCACGAATGGATGGATAGTGCAATAAATGGATGTGTCTAATGCATTCTTACATGGAAATCTGGAGAAGCCGGTCTATATGGAGTAACCACGGGGCTATATAGACCTTGAATTTCCAAACCATGTCCGTTCCTTGAAGAAGTCATTGTATGGTCTTAAATTGGCACTTAGAACTTGGTATGAATGTCTAACAACGGAACTTGTTCATCTTAGGTTTAGGAGATCACGAGCTTGATACATTCTTGTTCATATACAAAAGAGGTACAAACACTATATACTCGTCGTATCTACGTGGATGATATACTTGTCACTAGCAATAATGGCAATCTCATTAGGCATGTCAAGATACAATTGCGGTAGAAATTTTTCATTAAAGACTTGGGCAAGCTCACCTATTTTCTAGGAATTGACACCCATTGGTGCAAGGGAGGATTGATCTTAACTAAGTCCAAATACATCAAAGACATCCTCCGAAAGGAAAATATGCATAAGGTAAGTCCAATTTCAACACTACATATGCCTCTACTAAATTGATGAACACAAGGACATTGTTTACCGACCCAACGTTGTTTCATAGCATTGTAGGGGGGCTAAAGTGCCTTGTTTTAACACGATCGAATATCTCTTATGCAATTAATAAAGTTGCACGGTTTATGCATGCTCTTACGAATGATCACCGGTTAGCTATAAAGAGAATCTTGCATTATATAGCTTTCATACCTAATCATAGTTTACATTTCGGACTTACAACTACTTTGACCATAAATACATACACCGATGTGGACTAGGGTGGTGATGTGCATGATCGAAAAAGCATTACAAGGTATGCTATTTATCTAAGTGGCAATGCGGTGTCTTCGTTGTTCTAGGAAACAAAGAATAGTTGCACGATCATCCACGAGTGCAAAATGTTGTGCCTTGGCTACGACAACATCCGAGGTTATTTGGATTCAATCCCTCTTAAAGGAAATAGGAATTACCATTCTCGTGGCACTTATCATTTGGTGCTACAATATATCCGCCACCTATCTTATCGCGAATCTTGCATTTCATGCTCGCTTGAAACACTTAGAGATTGATTTTCACTTCGTAAGAGATAAGGTGAAGAAGGAACTAGTGGTGAGCTTTATTCCAACCAATGATCGGATTGTGGATGTCCCGACAAAAGCTCTATCCAAACGGCAATTTCTAGTCTTATGAGACAAGCCGACTCGGAATCCACTACTCGACTTGAGGAAGGATGATATGGATATAACACTAGTGTGTATATCCCTCACTTCATGTATATTTATTGTTGTGTATATCCCTCACTTGATAGAAGTTGTGAATAGGCATAAGTTTTTGTAAACTATGTCTCTGCAAACTATATAAGTACATATCTTTAATACATAGTATTTATCTTTGAATCACAAGTAAACCTTTCATGGTATCAGCACCATGCATGAAGTAATTGGAATTTCGTCATCAATTAGTCTATAACTGTTGAGGTTCTTCCTATGGTTAGCAAAATAAGAAAAACTCTTATTGCTTGAATTAAATGAATTTGATATATAGCAAACATCACAAATTATTATTTTCATCATCATCATTATTTGGTACTTGTGAAGGAACAATGGGGTTTTGACATGGAGAATTTCTCTTGAATTCTGGGGTATATGAATAGCCCACTGATTTTTTTTTTAATGCACAATATAATATCATTAATATCAAAATGGTCACAAGTACATCATTATTTTCGCATTACAAATATAAAAACTAAAACAATATAGTGGAAATTGAAATTTATTTTGTTACTTTCATCAACAAACGAAAAAACTTCAACACTTGCTATTTTTGCAGGAATTCGTAGCATCGCACGCTTATAAAAGAGTTTAAACCACCATAAATAAATGGAAGAACTAGCTATAGTATCAGATCTCATTGATTGAAAATCCACATCCATGGGTCAGTGCCAAAAATAAGGTAAAAAAGGACAATATTGACTGTCTAAAAATAGGGAAAAAAGAAAAAGAACTAGTTATACTCTTTTTTTCCTATAATTCTCTTGATAATTTGATGATAAATTCTGATTAACGTGAAACATAATATTGACTGAGTAAATTTAGAGGCCCGAAGTCATGCATGAAGTCCTCATAAATGTTCCTAGTCGTCATCGCACAAATTGCAAAATAATCGTAATTGCTGGACATTAGAAAAGGCATTCATTCACCTTTAAGTTTTTCTGAGAAATTTAGTAGGAAGGTGTGAAACCAATCATGTCAAACTGGACCAAGACACAATTGACTTGTTGTCCTCTCAGGCCACACCATTGGACTTGCTCGGTGCACCACTTTCCACAACAGGATTTATAATGACACAAATGTTAACTACAAATTTACTGTTTCCTTGAAATATAGCTGCCGATGAACAACAGCAAGTTTTGATGCACACTTGTGGGTTCCTCATTCGTATCTTTTTCTTGCGTGTTAATACCATGCTTAATTAGATTATCGGCTACAACATTTCTTACTCTTTTCATTCTAGCAAAACAAACAAATTTCAACGTACTAATAGAAGCGATAATACAATTGAAAATAGATTCTTACTTTCAAAACCTGTCATATGAACTCTTGCGAATTCAACCAATGATACACTGCTGCTGCTGAATGGGGTTGAATTTTCTCAGTAATATTGGACTGACTGATCCATCATGCATGAAGTAATTGGAATTTCATCATCAGTTAGTCTATAACTGTTGTTGTTCTTCACATGGTTAGTAAGACTCCTATTGCTTGAATTTGATGAATCTCGCAGCAAACCTCACTAATTATTATTATTAGTATTTTTCGGTACTTGTGAAGGAAAATCAATGATCTGGATTTACCTAACATGATATATGATGTTACTTCTAACTTGAGGGGAGCAAATCCAAGAGTCGGAGGTGCAAAATCCTTTTACTATGGAAACAAATTATTGATTATTTATGACTAATTTTCGAGTGTGAAATATTGCTACTGATTATAGGTTGATACAAGGGGCTATCCAAACACAGTCTTTATAGAATCCAAAGCTTCTTTTGACAATTTGGATCTTTGATTACCTTTATTTTTATTTTTTTCGACAGGGGAGGATTTGATTATTTTAAATATTCAATTAGAGGGATTCTAATCAACGTGAGACACACTTGTGGGTTCCTCCTTTGTATCTTTTTGACTAATTAATGTGCATATAACAAACTTAAATTAAGGTTATATACTTTGGTACGTATGATTAGTATGAATTTTGTAAATTGATTTAAGTTGTTTTTTCTAAGTTTTAGCTTAAATCATAAATATATTTGGTTGGAAATTATTTTGAATTTAAATAAAAACTTTGTTATGAAATTGAGTGAAAATTACTTTAATCAAAAGTTTAAATTTTAAACTTCTAACTTAAACTACTCGATGCCTTGTACTGGGACAAGGGTTCTTGTGTACAACTTGTTGCCCTACTTCTATTTGTCATGCTTATTCACTAGTGAAATTGGTTGTGCTTGGACATGTGACTGAAGTATTCAATGTTTTATGTAAGCTTATATGTGGATATTTTGTCTCGAGACACCAAGGTTTTAATACAAGTTTCAAGTTTAAAGATATATACAAGTTTCAAGTTAAAAAGAATTTTATTTCGATTGTTATTTTCTGACATTTGAGAATGTCCTGTCATTCTCACTTTTTCTTCTAAATAAATTTAATAGTACAAGAGAAATGCAAGCATATACAAGTCTTCAATCCAAAAGACTTTCACTTAAATGGTATTTGTTAAAGAATTTTTGGTTTTTTTCCCACATTTGGATCTTGTACTCATTGAATTTTTTTGATTGAGATCATCAAATTCCTTTTTTATTTGATTGAGACTCTTTTCTTTGAAATTTTTTATTTCAGACCTTCTTTTTTATAATGCTATCAATCAGTAGTAGTCGACATACTTTAAAAAAATTTTATTTTACAATGTCATATGTCAAACATTAATTGGTAATATTATAATAGAAGCAGGGCTGTGGCTGTTATGCCTTGGGCTGTAACAGTCTGTGGGGAGAGAAGGGAAAAAAAAAAAAAAAAAGTTGCAGCAGTAGCAATTAATTGCAAAGTTAGGCAGTGGCTGTTAAGCTTAGATTGGCTCTCATACCATGAAGAAACCAAGAATTAATTACAAAGAATTTTCATACATTTTTTGTATTACAATAAACTCTTTAAATAGAGTTTTAGAGATAAAGAAAGAGTTACAGTAAGATTCAGAGATAGAGTTTTTGTTACGTTAAGTTACTGTAATATTTCCAACATTTAACTCTTATCCTCGAATAATTCTTATCCTTATCAAGACATACTTGTGGGTCCTGATTCATATGTTCTTTATATCTAAACATGAAACACATTTTTGAGTTAGTCAAGCACTTTCTTAAATTAAATATCTAAACATCAAACACATTTTTGGATCAACGAGTCAAGTATAATTTAACATAAAACACATGTTGGGTTAGTCAAAACAGACCAATTGGATCAAGAGTCAAAGTATAATTTAGACATGAAACACATTTTTGGGTTAGTCAAGTACGGGCTTGTTAGAGCACATATCTTACGTCAAATAGTTAAATAAAAAATGAGTAATAAATAAAGTTGAGAAGAGTCACCTATTATAAGACTTAAGTCTTTAGATAAAATTCAATCTAAACTATTCCATGAGTACTATATTACTCAAAAGTTTCTTAGTTTTAACATTTTTTTTTTTTTTTTGGTAATTTTCTTGACAATTTGATTACCTAAATTCAGATTCTAATTAACGGGAAACCCATTTTGGATTCCTAACTCATAACTTTTTACTAATTAATGTACTTATTACAAACATTTTCGACAAAAAGAGAGAGAGAGAGAGAATAGGCTTGTAAATTAGGTAGGAAAAAAAAAAGAAGGAGTTCTTGCTGATGCCCAGTAATTCAACTTTGAATACTTTTAATGTTATTAAAGAAACGTAGGTAAAAGAAATAAAATAATGAGTTAATTGTTTTCTTTTTTATCAAATATTAAATTATAATTAATTAATTTAAATTCAATAATTTAGATTTAAAGAAGATAACTGTTCTATAAAATCAAGCTAGATCCTACTTTTTATTGCCTTCCCCTCCATAAGAGTAATATTTATTACTTATGTTTTTGGACAAACACAATATTGACTGGATAAATTTAGAGGCCCAAAACGATGAAGTCAAGATAGCTGTTTCTAGTCGTCCCACAAATCGTAAAATAATTTAGTAGGTAAGTGTGGCATAAATCACGTCAAACTAGACCCAGACCCAGTTGACTTGTGTTGTCGTCCGAGTAAGCTTGCGATGACAGTACTTAACTGAATGATGGACCTTGTTAATTATTGAGAAACCTCCATTCTCACGGGCTAAACCTGACGTACCTTAGAAGAGCCTTGCATGTTGTGGCAGTGGCCTCATTTTGGTAAAAACCTCACCATACAAAATATTGTAGCTCAAATCAAGGTAGTTCAAGTGAGGTTATTAGAAGCCATAATCTTCGGTTATATGCCATGTCAGTTCGTTCTAGTCAAGCCTAAGTCTCAATAAACTAGTACAGTTACGCAAGCTTTGGGGGATTGGACTAGAGAAATGGTTAGTGAAGCTTTCAAGCAAGCCTCCTACCTAGGAACAGATCTTGAGGCAAATTACCAGTGAATTTGTTGCGTGACAATAGCACCACCATATAGTGTGTGAGTTTATTTATATTTTTGGGAAAGGAACCGGATAGTTGGTTACAATCAGAGCTAAGCTTTGACGAGTTTGTCAAAGTTTCCTATTGAAGCTGGGACAGTATCAGTTAAAACATTGCTTGACAAATCAATTTATTGAGAGACTCTAGCAATCTAATTTCCCTCCCCCCACCAAAAAAAAAAAAACAAAACCTAAACACTACCAACAAATAATCAAATACAACCACCCCTAGCCATATCTCTAACCCACTAAACAATGTTTTTTACTTATATTTTGAAAGATTTCCTGACTGGAATGATTACAAGGCCATCAAGAAGACTTTTGCTAAGTATAGAGAGGCTCTGCAGCTGTTTGTTTCAAGGAAAAAAACGACACTGAGACGGTGTTTTGGATTCGTTCATATTCAGTTCAATCTCACGTCAGAGGCTCTCTAGAAAGATTGGATGATATTTGGTTTGACTCTTTTAAACTACGATTGGATGTTGCCAAATATGATTGCCGTAAGCCCAGAGAGAAAATTTATATGGTGATCCCATGGCTAATATCTTTGCCTGACAAATAAATGGAGAATCAATAAAATGTCGGGATGAACATGATTTGGAAGTTTGCGACATTGGTTTTGTGGGATTTAGATTTGTAGGAGTTTCTCAAGCTGTTATTTCCTTTGATTATGTACAATGGAAGAAAAAAAGAGAGAAAAAAGAAGAATCCCTCTTGTATATTAATGTGCTTAAGCAGGTGTATATATATATATATATATATAAGAATTGGTTAGCTAATAGGATACTAACTGTACAAAGATAAGAAATATGAAGAGTTTAATGACAGGACTGTATGTGTCCTTGAAGTCCAGACCAGGTCCTTGGTTGAATATTTTGGCCACCAATATAGCTTTTTACCAATTAATGGTACATCACTATTAGTCTTCACCTTATAGAGCCATTTATTGCCAATGATATTGTAGGTGTGATAGGGTGGAACAAGCTCCCATGTTCCATTATCCATTAGTGCTAGGAATTTAGCAACCATGGCCGCTCACCAATAATGATTCGACTGACCATGATGGTAGGTGGATGGTTTCGGATGAGAAGTAATCATAGAGAAGGTGCAAAGCTTTAACTTGCCAGTTTTGGCATGGGTCATCATGCTATAAGAGGGAGCTGTGCCTATTGTAGGTTTGGCAGTAGTTGACGAAGTGCCAGGAAGTAGAACAGAGGCAGTAACATGCGTCACAATATTGGTGGATGGTGCATGGAATGTAGTTTTGTCTACTAGAGAGCGAGGCATAATAGAAGACTGGCCTTGTGAACTTACCGTGGCAAGATTGGAGAATCAATGATTGGTCGTGAGATTAAGTATGGGCAGTGGGAGGATGAGACGTAGTAGGATGGGGATTTGTAATTGTGTTGTGGTTGGTTGTGATTTGGTGAGAGGCAGGGATTGGTCATATGTTTATGGCATGAGTATTTTAGATTAGCAAGGAGTGCATGACTAGTTGTCGCAACATGATATCAAACGAGACTCTAAAAAAATTTTAGATTTTTAGAGATTTTGCATCTTGTTTGTGTGTTATTCTAGAGATGTGAGTTATTATTGCATTTAGAGTCGCCACCTAGTATTAAAAGCAATAAGAACCTAAAATAACACTCGTGTAGAAATTCTTAAATAAGGAATTAGTTATACTTTAGGAAGATATCAATCACGTAAAGAGCTCTTTCCTAAGAAAGGTATCGGGTCTAGTTTAGTACTAAATTCATCTCCTAAAGCATTTTATTTTATGCAAAGTTATTTCTAAATTGAACTCTAATAGTCAAGTTAAATTAAGTTTTTTATTTAGGGCGTGGCATCGTATTAAAATGACCATCGACCTCCTTAATCAAGCGACACGTCGATTCAAACATCGCATTCACTTTAACTCTCGACACAACCGATGTATCGGAGAACAACCCGATTATTAAATGTTGTTAACTTATGTTTAGGTGGGGAATTGTCATCGATCCTTAAGAATTAGGAGACTTGACAATTCGTCACCCATTTGGTTGTCCAAGAAAATTCTAAAAAATTAAAGTATGCTTCCCTTTTTTTTCATTTTATATTTTTTATCAATAGAGAATTGTCATCGGTCCCTAAAAATTAGGAGACTTGACAATTCATCTATCGTTTGATTATCTAAACTAGTTATGAAAATAAAATTCTAAAACTAAAATTAATTTAAACTAACTAAACGAAATTTCAAGAAAATTAGAACATTAAAATCTAAAATGAAACAAGAAATGAGCATGCGTTAGTAAATATTCAAGACAAATTATCTAAAACAAAATAAATAAATAAAAACAATTAAAACTAAAAACATTAAGTTTTTTATGGGCTATGGGCCCATTGGGCTAGACGCATCTCTTTTTCCTTTTTTTTTTTTTTCTTTCTTATTATTTACTGGCGCTTAGGCTGGGATAAAAATAGCCCAAGCTTTGGGGTATGCGGGCTGGGTTTAGCCTAGCTCGATTGGCATTCCCACGTGTTGGACAATCCAGCCCTTATTCCCACGAGATGGACCTGGACCTCTAGCCTTTTCCATTTTTATTTTTAAGAGAAGCAAACCTCAATCTTGTGACATTTCTTAAACCAAAAAATTTAACAAAATTAAAAGATTATACCTTACATCCTTTCCTCCTCTTCTGCATCTTTTGTTTCTTTTGAAACTAACAAACCCAAATCCATGAGACCTCCTAGTATCTCTATCAGTGACAACCCTTGCATCGGTCACTTTCCCAAAATTAACGGATGCATCCTTGAGAGTTTGATCATCAGTTGATCATGAAAGCCTTCCAATGATAAGCTTTGACGAAGATATGGAGTGGATAGAGTTCAGCATGAATGTTAATGGAGTTTGACTATGTTGGGAAATCGATTGCCTCACTAGGATCCCAATCTTGTTATGGAAAGCCATTTCAATAGTGGATTTTGAAGAAGACACGAGGAAAAAGGTTTTAGTTTTGGGAGAGAGTTAAATGAAAGAAGAGGCTAGGATTTGAGAGGTGATTAGGTATTTATGTTTGATTAGGACTTTGGTATTTATAGGTTATGAAGATGGGTGATGTTAATGGATCGTGGCTTTAGAGGGGTGTGCACGCCAGATGTTTATGTTTTTACCCGTGAGAGGTCATTTCAAGTATGGAGAAGGACAGTTATGGTGGATCATGTGGTGTGGTTTTTTTTTTCGAGTTGGAGTTTGGTGGCGCTAAGGGAGACTTAGGTGAAGCTTGGTGACGTGTTGATTTATGGGCAAAGGAGGAGAGGGACAATGGGGCTAACTACTGTGGTTGAGTTTTGTAGGTGTGACTTTTATGGTTGGTTACTGATGTTGAGTTTTGCAATGGTGGGGATGGTTGCCAGGGTATGTGGAAGTGACAATAGGATGTTGGTGTTTAGGGCTAATGAAAATGATGGTTGGCTAGTGTGTTGATTAGATGGGAGTTTATGGTGAAGGTAGAGTCTCTGGTAGAGAGGGACTCCTGACCTGGTGGCGTCTAGCTTGCTTGCAGTTTTGCTGACAATGGTGCCACCCTAGAGACTTCTTGTATTTAGGATGTTCGATCATGAGCATCAGAAACCAATCATTGGTTTTAAGGGTATCGGGTAGGAACTGTGGGCATTGAATTGGTGGAGGAATGATGGTAGTAGAGGCCAAGATAGCGCTGCTTGTCTTGTGTAATGGTGAAGGTTAGAGATTATGGCTTTGGTCACTGGTGGTGAGGCAGGGGTCTATGTGTGTGGCTATGACAGCCTTCCTTGGCAGTGAGGGTGGTTGCCAAGCTTTGATTTTAGCCTTGAAGATGGTGAGTGGGTATGGGTTTGTGGGTGTGACTATCAATGGAAGGCTTGATAGTGGAGGAGGAATCCGTCGGGATGATGATGGTGGGAGGTTCTTTTTAGAAAGACTACATTTTTGCTTGTTAGGTTTTTTTAGGGTTCGAAGAATTTTTAGAGGCTCTTTTCTTGTGGCTGCCCCCTTCTAAAATGAATGAAAAGTGTTGCTTTTATAAGAGATTTCTTGGGTTGAGAGGAGTGAGTCCTTTTTTATTTTTTTGCTTTTTTGTATTTTGAATTTGATGTATATATTTTTTGTATTTTTGTTCTTTTTTCATTTTTTTTAGTTTTTGTAGTAAATTCTAAATGAAGGAAATGAGATAAAATAAAATAAAAGAATGAAAGAAATAAATAAAATAATAAAAAATGTGGGGAATTTTTGGGTAATGACACTAGTCATGGGAATGAGGCATTGCTGGAGTAGAGTTTTGGGCAAGGGAGGATAGGTTATGTGAAGGACCTGGAGGTGGCCTAAAGGTTGAGTGAATCATGGACTATAGGATGGGTGTTAGCTGATAAGGTGTAACGTCAACGATAAGAGATATGGAAGGATGAGGTTGGGTGTGGGACTATGGTACTGAGTGTGGGACGAGAATGTAAACTATGGAATGAGAGACAAGTTGTAAGGACTGTGTTTCAAAAGGAATGTGGGATTGGAAAGCAGATGGCAATTGTTTTTTTCTTGTTTAGAACATCTGGACCTTAGCTACAGTGAACTTGGTAAGGCTAGTGACTGGATTCAAAGGGTTACACAATCTGCCTCACCTAAAAACCTTGCACTTGAGATTGTGCAATCTTTCAGTTATAGTTTCTCGGTTTTTTTCAGTTGCCAATTGTTCTAAATCTCTTGCAGTCCTTGATCTTCACTCTAACTATCTTACTTCTTCAATATACCTTTGGTTACATAATTTCAATGCTAGCCTTGTTGATCTTGACCTTTCCTGGAACCTGTTAGAAGGACAAACACCAGATGCATTTAGAAACATGGTTGGTCTCAAGCGTCTTGATCTTTCCTTTAACTTTTTACAAAGTTTTCCAAGATTTTTGGGAAATATTTGCCATTTACAAACACTAGATCTGTATTTCAACAATATCAATGGTGTGTTTTTTGAATCTATTCAAAACTAGAATGGATGCATTGAGAATTATACCCTGCAATCAACTTAGTGGTGCATTGCCTGATATTACAAGATTCTCTTCCTTGAAAGAGTTGGACCTCTCTTATGACCAACCGAATGGCACTTTATCAGAAAGCTTTAAATGGCATTCTAAACTTGTTTTTTTGAGTTTAGAAAGGAACAATTTGACAGGATCAATACCTGATCTGACAATGTTGCCATCTTTAAAGGAAATCAGAATTGCAAACAATAATTTAGATGGGACTATTTCTGAAACTATTGGAAGCTTCTCTGACCTTCAGCATCTGGATTTATCTCAAAATTCTTTGCAAGGGGTGATGGATGAAGCTTACTTTTCAGATCTCTCAAAGCTAAGATATTTGGATTTGTCTTACAACTCTCTGTCTTTGGAATTTCAAAGTGACTGGTTTCCACCTTTCCACTTGGAAACCTTACTTCTTAATTCCTGCAACTTAGGGCCTAATTTCCCTCGATGGCTTCAGACTCAAACCAATGTTTCTCGCCTTGATATCTCTAGAGCTAGTATTTCAGATACCACATCCAACTGGTTTTGGGATTTATCTCCTAATTTTATTTTCTTAAACATTTCTCAAAATAAGATGTGTAAAATGTTGCCGAATTTTTCATCAAAGTATGCTACTTACATTGCATTTAATTTAAGTTCAAACAATTTTGAGGGTCCTTTACCACTTTTTCCTTCTAATTTGGCTGCCTTAGATCTATCTAATTATAAGCTCTCCGGATCCATTTCTTCTATATGTGAGATTCCCAGTAGCGTTTTGAGCTTCCTTGACCTTTCAAATAACCGTTTATCTGGGGGGTTTCCTGATTGTTTGTTGCACTTGCAACAGCTAGTTGTTCTGGATTTGGGCAACAACAATTTGTCAGGGGAAATTCCAAGTTCAATAGGATTGTTATTGATGCTTCGGACACTGAGTCTACCTAACAACAACTTTTTGAGAGAAATCCCAGCTTCTTTAAAGAATTGTAACTCACTGATGTCTCTTGATTTGAGTGAGAATAGTTTATCCGGAGAAATACCAGCTTGGATAGGCGAAAGCCAATCAAATTTGTTGTTCCTTTCCCTGCAGTCCAATGAATTCTTTGGCAGCATACCAATTCATCTATGTCAGCTAAAAAAATTCAAATCTTGGACCTCTCTCAAAATAATATATCTGGACGGATACGTAAGTGTTTCAAGAATTGGAGTTCTATAGTTGAGAAAGTAGAAAAAGTCATAGGAACTCGTTTTATGAACCCAGGTTGTCCAATGAAGTTGGTTGTGGAAACTACTACTTAAACAAGGCTTATGTTGAATGGAAAAGAAGAAAGTATGAGTATGGAAGTAATCTTGGACTGTTAGGGGTTATTGATTTTTCAGGAAACAATTTGACAGGAGAAATTCTGGAAGAAATAACAGATCTTTTTCAGTTAATGGCATTGAACTTATCGAGAACCAACTTGATTCGAGTAATCCCTCAAAAAGTTGGTCAACTGACACAATTGGAATTACTTGATTTGTCAATGAATCAGTTATCAGGTGCAATTCCTATGTATTTGGCTGATCTTAATTTTCTGAGTCACTTGAATCTCTCCTACAATAACTTGTTAGGAAAAATCCCAACAGGCACTCAAGTTCAGAGTTTTGATGCTTCGGCATTTATTGGCAATCTTGCATTGTGTGGCCTGCCTCTCACACAGACATGCCCTGGAGATGGACCCGAAGGACCACCTACCAGTGCTGAAAACCAAGAGAATGGAGAAAATGCTGATGACTTCGATAAATGGTTTTACATTGGTTTGGTCGGCGGATACAGTGCAAGCTTTTTAGGAGTTTCAGGTCCTTTGTTGCTCAAGCCTTCTTGGAGAAGTTCCTGTTTCCATTTCTTGGAGGAATCATTGAACTGGCTCTATGTAACAATAGTTGTGTTTAAGGCCGGACTACAAAGAAAATGTAAAAGCTAGACAGCTAGCTGTTTCGTTTTTTTCTTCATTTTTGTTGGATTGCACAGAATTTGCCTCATTATCATTGGACACTAATTACATGAAAGACATAAAAATTACAAACACAAACCCTTGGAAACAGTGTAAAACAAATTAATAACAACATTTACCTTTTAATTTTGACAATTGAAGAAATTAGCCAAAGCCCCACACATGGCCAATGAACATTGCTTAATTTACTGTAAAGTTCAGTTTACTTTCGTGCAGTTGGTATGAATCTGTCCATTGCTTCCTGTTAGTGGACTAAGGCTCCCCATCTTCACCATGGCACTACAAAAATCTGCATATAATGTTGCAGCATTGGTGCTATATGTCTTGACCTTCGAGTCCGTAGAGCCTCCACTGAAAAGCTGTTGGTCCTAGTGCAGAAGGCCCTTGCTGTTTGCCAAGTTCTTGAAATAAGAGTTATCAAATGTGACATGAGTAATAGCATCTAGAGAAGAAAGGCTGTCATCACTTCCTGTGTTTGGACAATTTGATTTTAATGATGTTGCCAACGTTGTATCAAGGCTGGTCTCGCTGTAGACCCGGTTTCGAAAAATCAAACACCTGGCTTCCCCTATTGTGTGAGATCCTACGTATTCATGTGAATGATTGCAGGAAGTTTAAAACCGAAATTAAACGATGCAAGAACCTTATTTGTAGAGAAGATTTTCTTTTTATTTTACCCGAGCCAAAACCAAAAATGGTCTAAGCCACTGATTGGTTCTTTCATTCTTAATACAGTTTTGCTTTCTCTTTTCCAATTGATGTGGGACTGTTTCCAACACATTGACGGAAAAGTTCTCCTCCATTCTGATTAGAGCTGTTTGAGGGTGATGGTAGTGATCGGCTGGTGAAGTATTATGGTTAATTAAGTAGCTGCATTTTTGGCAGACTATGCTGCTTCCATGATCAAGATGGGATATCTTGTGGGAACCAATGGAGCTATCAGAATGAATTGCAGAATAAGGCCTCTGTTAAATGTGCATGCATGCCTGGTTTCAATTATATATATATATATATAGAGAGAGAGAGAGAGAGGGGTATTTTCGTGTAGTTTTCGCATCAATTGAAACTAACTCCACCACTTCTTGAGTTAGTCTTTACCAAATCACATCAAGTTTTTGGTGAATTCTAAAAACTAAATCCTTTGAAGTCATCAACAATCTATGTTTAATATCAGACAAAAGAAAAAGAAGAGTTTTTCAATGATGAGAATTGAACTCCTGGTTGGATCGTCCTTCTTATTATATTTTTATGATTATAAATAAAATTCTACAAGATATATAATGGTACTATCTCCGTCTTCAATTTACGCAGACAAAAGGGCTAAGACTCAGGTTCAAATCTTGTTCTTTAAACCTAAAAAACCTTAAGAAAAAGCAAACATCTGCCGAAGTAGAAACAATACCATGATCATTTCTTAATTAATTGCTGTTTCACAATTCATCATAAAGTAGTTTTCGAACACTAATTACACGAAAGAAAGAAAAATTACAAACACAAACCTTTGAACACAAACTACATCGAATTAATTACAACATTTATTTTTTAAATTGACAATTGAAGAGAATTATCCAAAGCCTTACGGCTAATTACCATTGCTTAATTTACTGTAAAGTTCAGTTTACTTTTGCACAGTTGGTACGAATCTGTCCATCGCTTCCTGTTAGTGGGCTAAGACTCCCCATCTTCACCATGGCACTAGCAAAATCTGCATAGAATGTGGCAGCATTGATGCTATATGTCTTGACCTGCGAGTCCGTAGAGCCTCCACTGAAAAGCTGCTGATCCGAGTGCAAAAGGCCCTTGTTGTTTTCCAAGTTCTTGAAATAAGAGTTATCAAATGTGACAGGAGTAATAGCATCCAGTGAAGAAAGACTGTCATCACCTCCTGTGTTTGGACAATTTGATTTTAAGGATGTTGCCAATGTTGCATCCAGGCTGGTCTCATTGTAGACCCGGTTTCGGAACATCAAACACCTGGCTTGCCCTATTGTGTGAGATCCTACATATTCATGTGGAAGATTGTAGGAAAGTTAAATTGTAGGAAAGTTAAAACCGAAATTAAAAGATACAAGAACCTTATTTGTAGAGATGTTTTCCTTTTTCTTTTACCTGAGAGAGCAACCATTTCTTTAGCAGTGAACCCTTTATTTGAGAAGGAAGTTATTAGGTCACTGAGATCCATGAGTGGAGATGGAAGATCGGTGTTAGCACCATCGAAACTTGCCGTGGTCGAATCTCTTCTCCCCAACTGAACTGGCCATGAAGGTCCACTCAACTGGAGAAAAAATATGTAGAAATTTATGTGATAGGTAAAAACTGAGTCGTTTTCAAGGCTATCATCTTATTCGGTGCCTTCTTCATCGCCATCGAAACCACGAAAAAGGCACCCTTCAGCATTCGATCATCAGGTGCCTTTTCAGTTCCTTTGAAGGCACTGATGAAGAAGGCATACATGCTCTATATACTCTCTCAATCTAAAAACGGTTGTCCACTTAAAGTTACAACATTTATTTTTTACACAAATTAAAAAGATTATTAATTATTATGCTATATCACTTAAAGTTTCGATCAGATAAATATTTAAGACATATAAATATAAAAATAGATAATTTTTTTGGGACGGAAGGAGTATGTTACTTACTAAAGCAACTGAATCTCGAGCAGCCACAGCTAGGATATCAGCACAAGAAACAACTCCAGGGCAAACAGTCTCTAGTTGGGATTTAATGGTATCAATGACATCATAACCTCTCAAAGAATTTACATTTGGGCCTGCAGTCTTTTCTCCAGTAAAACTTGAAGTGTCGTCTAATAGAACTGATGCATCACATCCCTGCTTGAACAAATAATAAACATCCTCTTCAAATTGCAATATTTGACAATAATAGAAGCATTTGTTAATGAAAATATATGATTGTATATATTTAATCTTGCCACAAGGAATTAACTATGATAATTAATTAAGCATACATTAAAATAGCTGTCATGCTTGTGCATGCATGCAGGTTTTACGTACAAGCGAATATATAGTTTGTTAAACTCAAAGACCTAACCATAGAATTAAAGACTCGGATTTGGTATACGAACTAGTCCGAAAATACCCTAAAAAAAAAGTTACGGATTTGTGTTGGAGATTGAATGTTCCCCAAGTTCAATAGCATACATAAATTATAGATTGCTTATTTACTGATTTTTGTGACTATATGCGCACGTATATGTATGTGAAAGAGAAGAAGGAGAAGGAGAAGAAACGTGCATTAACGAAGCAGTCATGGAAATGGAGGCGAAGCAAGGATGCTCCCATGCGATGCTCCTTTGCAACTGCTTTGAATACAGCAGTTCTGATGGTAGAGAGAGCTTTGGGGCATGTTGTTGCATAGAAATAGGGTGATAATTGTGCGTGGGCTAATCCAAGCAAAATCATAGAGAAATACAACCCGTAGAACATTTTTGAGTAAGCCATAATCCAAGAAGTAAAGAACACAAAGAGGAAGGAAAGTTGAATTGATGATATATCTCGTCTTTGTGGTCATGTAACAGATGTAGAGGATGCCTATTTATAGGAAGCATGTTGTTTGGACTGTCTACCATTTTACTTTGGGTTTAAGGTCAAAGATTATGTTCAAAATATTTAAGTATATTAAAAGCAAAGAAACTATTGTACGCATTCATGATAGTGGTGAACCCACTTTCTCTTATATTATTCTTAAATCTTTGACGAAGGAACATAAGTAGTGTACGTAAGAAATCATTTCGTGTTAGCCATTGCAAAAAAAATTTTACGTATAATAATTAGGCAATTAATCCCAATAAACCAATTTGGTTTTATGTTTATTATTTTTAAGTTAAAATTCTTTCAGATTGGTGGCAACTTTACGTTCTATGGCCTTATATATTGGAAAATATTTTGAGCCGTTGGTCTCGATACAAGTGCGGTTGGGATACCTTTTCCTACATTTTCCTCTTGTTTCATCGGGAAAAAAAAAAAAAGGGATTACACAATAGAGTAGCTATCTTCGAAAATAAATCATTAATAATTTTACATCTATTTCATTAAAAAAATTCCACTGAATACACAACCACGAGGAAGTATTCTATCAAACGCACAAAGTAGGAATAGTTATTCAAAAAGTTTTTTACATATATAAGAATTCGAATTCAAAACTACTTATTTAAGCAACTAGATGATACTTTTTAAATATGTATGGATGATTACGTGTCTTGAGAAGAGTGTGACAAGAATCTAAGATAGTGTATCTCTCTTCCATTTAATACACCAAGAAAAGGTTTTGAGTGATTAATGTTTGAAGGTAGATCATGATATCCATCACCTGCTGAATGTCGCTAAATTAAGTTTGTCAAAGGTGCAGTGGCATTGGATGATGATGCATGGTGGTAGGTATGGTGTGAACAAAGATCGATGAGGAATCTATAATTAATAATTGTCAACTGAAGTGCCAATGCCAATATTTTTTTCTGCTTTAATTATAAGTAGAATTGTCTTCAACCATCTTGATTTGCAAGACATGATTCTGCGAATGCCCCAAACTTTACAGTTTTCTACCCTCTTGTGCTCAATAATGGATCCACCGTTGAATTATGCTAAAGAGTAAACGAGATGACAAGATAATGGAATGACAAAAGTCCTCAAGATTCATATTAAACCTCTTAGCTAGGTTGAATTTAGAGAAACTTTGCTTGGAGAAGATAATCAGTTTGAAATTTATTTTCTCCTCTGAATTTTTGTATATTATTACTAAGTAAAAACTATTGACGTAGATAAGCACAACTTTTTTTTATCCAAAAAATATACAATTATTTTTTTTTTTTTTGGTCAACTTTCATAGTGTTAAAGGATCATCTCATCCAAAAGCTAAAATAAGGATAGGAGGATTTGAATTCGCAACCATTTAATCATCAAGGCTCGATACCATATCAAAGGATCATCTCACTTAAAAATTTAAACTATTAGATGAGGTCTCAAGATATGATTTATATTATTCTCTAACATATATCAATCAAGATTAACTAAAATTAAATCCATCATTTCTAGGTTAAATTAGTGTTAAAACTCGTTTAATCTTTCGACAACCGAGCTACTTTTAAAACTAAATCAGCTCAAATATGATATTATTAAAGAATAATTATAACTAGTTATTTATAAATAATATGTGTTTAGTCTTGACTAAACCAAGATACGTTGTTGGTGGAAATGGTATCTGTTAAGACTCCATTAAGTTAAACTAACCACGCTGACAAAATGGATGTGTATGTACATCCTCCTTGGATTCAAATTCCTCACTCCAAAACAATTAATAATGAAGAAAATGATGGGTCAAAAGGGTACCAAAGAACCTCTTCTTTTCTTAATAGTTTAACGGTTAGGTTCTGATCAACTTACATATGCATGAGATTAAGTTTTATTTTGTCGGATTTTGAAGAGTCTATCCACACTCTGTGATACATACATTTACGAGATATTCTTTTCTCAGTATCAGATCATGGAGATAAAGACACGGCAACAACAAAAAGATAGAGTTGCTCCTTGTGTGTTATTCCTAGCGACTTAAGTGATATACATGTATTACAATTCCACTTGGTATTATCTCTCTTAAACCATAGATATGCCTCATGTAGATCATTCAGCTATATATATATATATATATATATATATATATAATATCTCTGCAACAACACGTACGTTAGTGTGGGTGTGCAAGTGATTATTCAAATAATATAGTGTAGTAATTCTCATAGCGATTCCCTTAGATTTTGAACTTGAGATGATAACTTGGGACAAACTTTCTGCATGAACCAATATCTATGCATTAGAATCAAGGGAGGAGAAAGATGATAAAGTGCACGCAGCAGTAGGAGTTGACAATGCTTGTATACTGTACATGGTCGGGATATGATTTATATTATTTTCTAAGACTTACTTAAATGAAACCTTTTTGGATAATAGAATTCGAACTCATGATCGTTTGATGATCAAATCTCGATATCATATCAAATAATCATCTCACTCAAAAATTAAACTTCTAAAATTCGATTTATATTATTCTTCAACACATTTTTTATATATACAAATTCTGTGAGCCTCGTGAATGATAATGTCAGCAGCACATCATCATGGGAAAAAAATAGTTAGCATGATGTCGATATGCCCCCATGTTTCTAATGTCAACTAAACGCATTATTGTTGCAGGGTGGTGGCATGGGAATGTTTTGTAGTTTTTCAATGAATTACTTGTCAGAGATTTGAACTTCATGATTTTCCTCACTCACCACCAAGTGATGGTTGCACATTGTCACTTTAAATAGGTTGCTTTTGGTTTTATAGCCAAGCCATTTTCTCCTACCTCTTTCATGCTTTTTTTTAAAAAAAAATTAATTTACTTTTGTTATGAAATAATGAATATTCATTTCATATTCTTCATTATTCATATGATTTAATTTATCATTCAATATAAAAAATTAAAAAAATAATATAATTTATTCAATTATTTATGCATCTTTTAATCGCTTATAATCTATTCCAATTCTCTTGTTATTTTTATTTCTTTCATAACAACTTTTCACTAGTTTAATAATTTTATCTTATTTTTTATAGACTCGTTAATTAAAATTAAACACTTTTTTAATATAAATTGATTTAGCACTCTTTTCTAATTTTTTTTAAAATAAATAATTAATTAATTGTATGTTTTCTTCTTCTTCTTTTCTCTTTTTATTGATTAAAATCAAACATATTCATAAGTTATATTTAAACTCAAATATAAAATATAAATATTTTATAATAAATATTAAATTACACAATTCCTACAATTAATGTTAATTAATTTTTATTTTAAATCTATATTTTTTAAAATTATTTAAAATATTAAAACATATTATATCAACTTATTCACATCAATTTTTTATAAAAGCATAACTCGAAGATTCATGAGAATTTTATTTCTCAAAATTGGGATAAGGGTTAAATCCTAACGTCTATAAGGGAGACATTCCCTTGACTATCAACAAAACCATCAGGTTTTGACTAAAGCCTTTGAAAATCACCATTCACAGGTTTGAAATGACTAGCCAAAATAAAAAAGGAATATTGTCAAACATGTGAACTGTTTATGGGATTAAATCACTAAGTTGCCAATTGACCAAGAAAGAAAATCCCAATTCTAAGATTCGAGAGGTGTGGATAAAGTTGACAGGGATTGGTAAGACATGAGAAACACTTCTCAAAATTGACACCAATTTGTACCTTTTTCGACTGTTTGGGGTTTTGCCTAAACATGTAAAACGTTCAACTCAAGCAAAGATCTTGGCGCAGTCCCACCAGCAATATCTCAAAGTTGACAGACATAAACAAAAACCAGAAAGGAAGGAAATAGAATAAAGAATACTATTGTGGAGTTTCTTCTCCACCCCAAATGATAAACAAGTGATCAACATGGATGAAAGGAACCAACCATTCAAAATAATCATAAATCAAACCATCATTCGATTCATTGGAGTTGGCAGAAAACTAACTTCATTAACCCATTCGAGACTACTTGATAACAACTGAAAGATTCAAGGTTCCTTGTGATTGTGGGTGAAACGGTTGATGTAAATATCAAAGAACATTTCATCAGCTTATTATTATACATGAAAGGTAACAAGCATTAATATACTTACTGAACAAATCTATTGCACTCTCAGTGGCTACCAAAATTTCATCATGTAGCTGCATTCGGAAAACTGTTTCCTAAAAGTAATATGATAAGTTTCCATTCTTTTTGGGGGAAGAAGGGGCAAAAACACTCCCGTATTAAGAAGTTAGAACACAAACTTTTCTTCCTCCGCCCCAACTGAGAGCTCTCTATCTTTCATCTCTCCAAGAGCAGTGGCAGCTGAATCACTTATGCCCAACAAATACTGCAGACGGGACAGTTTTTCTGGTGCTGGGTTATTTTTCATGTAGATGAAGTACAAATCAGCTAGCTCCTCTGGCACCTCCCATGTCAATGGCTCTGAAGGCACAGCTTTATCACAAGCCAGTAAGTCATTAAGACTGGAAACCTGCAAAAGTGGTTAAAGAGACCTCAGACCCTTTCCCTATGCATTAAAAAGATTATTTAAATTGAAGATTTAAAAGTACATACCACTCCTTGTTGATTTCTCTGCCTTAGTAGCGCCACAGCCTGAATAAGTGAGTTTGATAGTCTACCCCGTGCAAGGTCATGGACAACCCCTTTAGCCTTCTCAGCATTAATGTTTAGATCTTCTGGGATTTTCTCATAGACTTCCTCTTCGTTAAAATCCCCAGTGCCTGACGAGAAAATTTCATCTACAGTTTTCTTGTACAGGTTTTCTCGCAAGTTTTCAGATATCAAGCTGTTGAAGTCAATACTTGCTTCCTTGAGCTCTCTTATCTGCTTCATATTGAGCCTCCCTCGATTGATAGCAGTTTCAAGAGCAGCTGCCATTTTTGTAGTTGTAATATCCTTTATCACTTTCTGTGCATACTCAGGTGGCAAGCCAACTTGCTTCTGCACGTCATTGAGCTGCTCAATCCTGGCTTTCGTCAATTGTCCATCAGCTAAAATTACCTCAGCTTGTTGCCTAAATGCCTGCTCAGCTAGGCTCCTATGGACTTCCACAATTTCCTTCACAGTCAAACCCAAAATTCCACCAAGCTGATTCAGCAAAAGGTACTCTGAATCATCCTTTTTTGTGGTGATTTGAGCACCAAATGGAATTCTGGTAACTTCCCCAGTTAAGCAGTAAAGTAGATATGTCTTGTACAGGTCAGTCCTATCCCTTTCAGGAAGGTCATCTTTAAGGTTTATCTCCGTCTGGCCAGGCTTACCCATCTTTGCAGCAACCTCCTTACTAGGTCTGATTTTCTTAAGTGTGTCAAGGTTCTCCCATTCCTCGTCATCCCATTCCTCATCATCTTCAATTTGCTTTTCTTCCACCTTACTAGGCTCTTCTGGAGGAGTAACAGAAGATTCCCCTTTTATGTCAGCCACCAGTTCAGTCACCACTAATGAATTGAAGGCAATCAATTTCCTTAGTTCTTTAGCACCCTCAGTGCGGTTTTCAGCCATCCGTGCTCGCTTTACGTAGTTTAATAAAATCCTTCGGACCTGCAACAAGAAAAGAGTTTTTGAGCAAAAGGAAGCATGTTGAATTTGAAATTATGTTCGCTTTAAACCATAGGCACCGGCTAGTCGGAGTGTATACTCACCGCCTTGCCAGCAATAGACATAGCAGCCTCCCGTGTTAAGCGCAAGCCATGAGCAGCCTTTCTTACAGCCTTCTTAACATCAGCATCATAGCCATCAACCCCTGAAGCAATTGCATCTTTAACCACCTGAAAAACAATGGCATGCATCATCAATAAATTGATTAAGTTGAGTGGCAATTCAGCAATCGGCATTATGAACTTAAATCCTATAACAGATAGGCAATATCTCTTCATTTCAGTTAAGTCAGGAAATTCTACTTATACCCCAAATATTTAGGATAATGAAGCTAGAGGAGTCAGGGCACCAGCAGGCAGTCAGCATGGCTAGACCCTTGCCCTTTATGAGATATCCAAACAGTTTAAAATTGCAAATCCTCAAAGCAAGCAAGTAATAGAGACGTTGAAGAACAATGCAAAACAAGAAACAAGGCCCTCCGTAGATTCCACACAGCCCCATTACATAAGTATAGACACTTACAAGTCCCTAACAACATCCATAATCTAAAATACAGTTTGGAAGAGCCTAAACATGGTTCCCTGGAACAGATAAAGTGCATTTATAATGTTCAAAACAGCCCCATTTATAAACGTCTCCAGGTCCCCAATTACCTCTTTAATCCTAAATGGCACTAGAAACCACCTAAACTCAGATGGAGGGGCATTATTAGGAAGGCCAACCAAATGAAACAGTCCAGATTATAGAAGCAGTCATAGAACACAAACCATGGAGGGAGACTTGAGGAACACTGTCATATCATAAGAGACCTTATATAAAAAATGATTACCTTTTCAAATAAACTGCCACATATATCAGAATGAGCAGCATCAATAGTTTCCTGAGGAATACATAGCATGACTCTCAAACGGGTCAGTGCTTTAACATCCTCATCACTCAACTCTCCATCAGCTGTGCATTGCTGAAGCTTTTGCCAGTAAATTTCTGGAAGTAAAGGAGGCATTAGTTCCATTAAGCATAGAGAGTCAGAACCAGCAAAAAGAAAAAAACAATCTTCTAGATACTTGAGATGAGATTTTAAACACAGATGGCACTAAACAATATTTGTTACCTTCATGAATCTCAGTGGCTTTCTGTGGATCAAAGTGCAACTCCTCGCAGAGATTTTGTAGGAAGGCTGCTTTGCTATCGGCAAATTCTAAATCACCACTTGAAACAGCCTGAGCAAGTCGTTTACGGTATACCTTTGAAGTAACGTCAAGTATAATTGTTTCTGCTTCCCGTTTACCTAAACCAAATATATTCTTCAATTGGTTTAATGCAGCAAGCTACAAAAAGGAAAATAAGAAGGGGTTTATGACATAAACAAATGTCCAAAGAACCTGATGAAAAGGTAGATGTAAAGTATGAATAACACAAATTTCTTATAAACATATCAATAAAGTGTAAAGCAGCATTCATCACCTTATGTTCTTCCATGCGACCACCTGATAACGCATCTGTTATATATGCCCTATAAAGGAGCTTCAAGTCGTCTATCTTTCTCTCATTATCATACTCACCACCTAAGGTGCAAACACTTTAGTATCAGCTGAAAAATGACATGTCAAAAACTTGATCATTAAAAACATGAAAGCAAGATCTCCTTAGGATCCAGACCTAGTACAGAAACTGGACCAACTCCACGGGCAAACAAAGCTGCATCAGCATGGTTCTTTAATGAAATAAGCTTATTGTTGAATTCCAGCATCTTATCAAGCTCTTCCACAACTTTCGCAACATCCTGGCTGTAAAACCTAATTCAATTAGATGGTGCAAAAGATATAACTGCAAGTACGGAAAGGAATACAGATTCTTTGACACATCAAAAATCAGGTTTTTTTTTTTTTAATTTAAATAATTAAGAATTTCAGTAAGACATTCAGAAGCTGCAATTTGAGCGGTAAGGATCATACATTGTTCTAGTTCTGGATTTCAATCTATCAAGTGCCGCTGAAATATTTTCCTCAATCAGTTTTCTTGTACGCTGCCTAAACAAGTCCTCTGCAAGCTGTCAGAAACAAAACATGTCATGTAAGGTGAAAAAATAGATACCAAAACGCAAAAGGACCATCAATGAGAAATTGAGAAGAAGGAACCTCATCAGAAAGTCGATAAGAAATCTGTGCTTGTCTGAGGTTAACAAGCTGATCCACATCAATATCTATTTGGAGAAGGAAGAAACAAACACATGTTAGAAAAGGTGAAAAGAAGGCAAATTAATTTTCAACTCAATACTTGCTATCAGTAAAATGGTCAATCTAAGCATGTGTTTAAAAACAAAGCTAATGAAAAAGACTATATACAAAGTAATAAACTATTCATGCCTAAGCACTTCAACCCCTCACCCACAGCGCGCGCGCTCACACACACCCCAGCTAGAGTTAAAAGCATAATCTAAAAAGAAGAGAAACAAAAATCACTCTGAAATTAAAACTAGAGCCTTGAATAGTAGTATTAACTAACTAATCAAGTAGATTAGTTGTTACTGATAACCAATGATTAAGGATATCACCTGTTACAATGCACGAACATAGCACATCTCAGTCAGATGAAAGTTGAATTACCATGGGCAGAACCCAAACTAGCTATAGATTAAAGTTGAAAATGGCTGAAACAGCTTGATATTCATAAATTACAGCATTGCTTGCCACTGAAATCAGCTAAGACAAAATAAAAGTAACATCAAAGACCTTTATTTATGTTAAATTTACCTTTGCCAACTGATTTTAGCTTTGAAGCATATAACCTCTGGGCATTATCACGGATAGAAATTTCAACCTGACAGATTAAAATAATAACAAAAATTAAAATGTTGAGACTGACAAGAACAATATATAATATCAACAAACAGGGCGGAATGAAAACCAAAAGGTATTCATTTTGAAATTCAATGCATGCTGACTTTTGTCAAAATATAAAAAGGCAGGACAGAAAATATGCCACTGGTGACAAGACACTCAGTCTGCTGGCAACACAAACCAAGTTCACAGAGGGTAGAAATAGAAACAGTTGATAAATAACTACCTGGGAATCGGTGACCTTGAAAACACGCTTCCAAGGTAAAAGAAATGATGATGCTTCTCCAAAAACAAGAGTTGAAACATATATCAGTTTCTGAAATGCCTGCACTGGAGAATCAGTAATAATGGTCAAGCTCCATATCTTCATTCAGAATTTTCACACACCAATGTCTCCAGATTCAGAAACTAGCAAAACTACAAATGACCTACCCGACGCTGCTCTACATCACCATCACGATCTCCAGTTTCAAGCCTTTGCCTAAAAATCCGTCTCCCAAGCTACAAACCAGTAAGCAATATAGAAGTTTAAGGAAACATTTCTCAAATTCGCTTCATCCATAACCATAAGCATACTCAACCTCCACATGCATACATTTAGCTAACATAACAATACCTCCACATGCATGCTAGCCGCATCTGGGTCATCAATGCCCAAAGCATTTTTGAAGTTGACAATTGTTTCAACTTCATTTCCCTTAAGTTCTTCACCCCCAGGAGGAAGGACAGAGGACACAAACCTAAACCAAAACCAAGGTAGAATAACCAAATCTTAATAAAGGATGAAAACAAGCTCCAAAAGCAAACTCTTCAACAAATTACTACAAACACACATACAACATCGATTCCAACTTACCGGCAGTATATATCACAAAGCTCTTGATTAAATGTCTCATCTTGCTTGCTCACACCATACCTGCAAAATTCAAAAATCAGAAAAAAAAATTTCAAAAAAACTAACAAAAGTAAGCTAAATACACAACAACTCAAGTCCCTTGGCACCAAATGAGCAGAACAAAAAACCAATGCCAACAAAAAGCAAAACCCTTTTTACAATTACAAAAATAAACAACTTTCTGCTCCAATTCACCAATAATTCACACACTTCACACATGATCTTAACTATAGCCAACATACATAAAACACACCAAAGCATTAACGAACAAAAATCCAAACTTTAACTAAAAAGCACCAAATTTTTGGTAAAGAAGGAATAAAAATACAAACTTCAACAGGTAAACCAAAATCCAATTGAAGTAACTGACTTTTTGGCAATGCCTTCAATCTCTTCTTTACTAACTTGAGTAGGATCATCAAACCCAGAAACATAATTATGCAAATTTATCGCCGCAACCTCGGGAACAGCCGAATTCAACGCAAACACCACCGCCCCACCAGCCGCCCCGGCCACGGCAGCACCACCAAGAGCCAAATTCCGAGACCCGCCACCGAACTTAGTCCCTAAACCATACCCAGCAGCTAAAGCTCCAGCTAGGATTATCGCCGAGCTCACTAATCTTAGTGGCGGCGAGAGATTGCTCACTATAGGTTGAACTCCTGTTAGCTCTCTCTTTCCTCCGAAAACATTATCGGGTTTTGATTCTAAGGTGACGTCAGAAGAGACTTCGGCGGCGGAGCTACGGGGGAGGAGACGCGGAAACGGTGGCGTTTAGGAAGCGTTAGAGAGGAAGGAGTGAGCTTGAGAGGGGGAGGGGAGAGGAAAGAAGTGGAATGAGAGGAAGTGAGGAGAGAAGGGTTCATTTGGTTGTGTTAACGGCGTCGTTTTCGACGTGGAGAAGGAGGAGGTTTATAGGGTTTAACGAAGAGGGGAGAGGAAAGGAGGAGGAGAAGGATAGAGAAAGATCGGAGGAAGGTGAAACAACAAGATAAAGCTGTGCATAGTATTGAGTAAATTATTATTTGGTTCCTAACATATGAAATAAATTATAACCTAGTCCTTAATCCTTAAAAGCATACAATATAGTATTTAGTAAATTATTATTTGGTTCCTAATATATAAAATAAATTATAACCTAGTCCTTAATCCTTAAAAGCATATAATCTAGTCCTTTCTTTGTACTTGCCCATTGTCTTTTAAAAAAATTGGTTAGCTCTTCTCTAATCTTTCACTAGTTAGATTATTCTGTTAAAAATTAAATTCTCAAATTCTTGATACGAGATTAAAAAAAAAAAAACAATACTTGTTTTAACAAGATTACATTCAACAAGAGTTGAGGGATTAAGTTATAAGTTTTCAAAAATGAAGGATTAAAATATAATTGTTTCAAAACCCAGACAATAGAGAATAATTGAGTATCTAACATTTACCAGACTTGGTGTAAAGGATGTGGGCTTGTGGGTTGAGGGATGGGATTTGTGGAGGGTTTTGGTTTTGTAAATGGGCTTATCAGGTGAAAGAACTTTTTTTTTTTTTTTCAAATCAAATCCTCAAATTAGTCATTCATTTATTTAAATTTTGCTAGTTAGTTTTTTTTTTTTTAATTTTGAAAAAAAAGTTAACATTAAGCATTTTCTAGTTAAACAAAACCATGAGGTTTTAAGATGTATTTCTCTCTTAAACTTGAAGGAAAAAAAAACTTTCCATTTTATTTGTTACATTCATGTTAACATTATTATTCTCATTTGAATATTGTTATTTTGAATTTATCATATTTTACAGATGAAAATACTTATTAAAAAGATATTAAAAAATTTATAAATATTGTTTGGTTATCAAGAATAAAAGAGTTAGGAATTAATTGAAGGATTGGGATGAAAATTAAAGCATCAAAATGACATTTTAATTCTAATCCTATGGAACTGTAACAAAAAAAAAATCGGGATAAAATTTAAAATTTTTAATGCTTGGTTTTTAAAATTAAAAAAATTCATTTACAATGATGGTAATAAAAATAACAGAGGTAAAACAAAAAAAAAATGACAATAAAAAATAGAGTTAATGATATTTTAAGTTCTATTTCCTCTTTTTTTTAAAAAAATAATAATTTCAAATATTTTAAACTAAGAAATCTCAAAGAACAAAGAGATTCAAATCCTCTTCGAATTTCCCTATTTTAGCATTTTTTTGGATAGTTAGAAATGGCACTGAGATTCAAATCCTTTGTTACCTTCTCTCTCTCAATCTCGAAGGTTTTTTCCTCTCAAAGTTAAAGGAGAGAAGAGTATCAAATCTTTGGTTAGTAGCTGGAATGAAGCTTTGGTTAAGAAGATTTTGGACAAGCAACATGCTGAGGGATTCCCTACCATATATACATTTAAGTCACTGTGTATTTTGCATAATTCAATTTAGTCCTCATTTCTCAAAAGTTATTTGCAATTTTATCCTTGATTTCAAATTTTCATTTCTTTTTGAAAACTAGTTTAACTTAAGTCTTTTTGAAAAATAAAATCGAAAAAATTTTATAATACACAAGTAGTAACTAGTGGCATATACAGTAGTTACTCCTTGTATCCACTTTGAGGAGAGAGATAAATGCATAAAAAAGAGAGAAATTACATTTATATCCACCAAAAGTGATAAAAAGATTTCCATCTCGCTCAAATTTTTTTATTTTCTCTCTCCTATTTTTCTCTCTCTTTTTTTGTGTATCTATCTCTCTCCTCAAAGTAGTCAGAAATAACTATCGTATACGCCACTGATTCTTTCCTTGTGTATTATAAAATTTCTCAATAAAATCAATACCCCGCATAAATTGAGCTTGCTACTGGTTTAGAATCGTTAGAGAAAGAAAACTGGGCCTGTTCCTGGGCCTGGGCCTGGGTCTGAGCTTAAAGGTAGTTTTGGACTTTATCCAGCTTAAAAGAGACATCTTTCATCTGCTGTCTATCTTTCTTCAACAATGGCAACCTGTTGTCTCCGCTTCCCGCTCTCTCCATGGCTGCTCCTCAAAACCCCAAAGCCAAAACCCTCCTTTAGATTTCCATTTCCAGTTCTACCCTCCTCAAGACACATTCAACTATTATATCTCTGCTCTTCCTCTCAATCTCCGCCGTCCATTTCTCCTCCCTTAACAGACTCAAACTCAAATCAGTCCCTCCATTCAAAATGGGAACCCATTCGAAAGAAAAAGGTTGTCTTGCGGGTTGGCTATGTGGGTACTGATTATAGAGGTCTATTTGCATAAACCCTTTTCAGCTTTTTAGTTAATAAAGTTTAAATTTTGTAGCTTTATATTGTTTTTGCTTACGTGTGTATTTTTGTTTTTTGATATCCAGGCCTTCAAAAGCAACACGACGAGCATTCGTTATTAAGTAAGTTCGTAATTTGGCGTCTTGAGTAGTAATTGTGAATTGTGAACTGTGAAAGAGTTATCTGTAATGGGTTGGTTTTATATGTGAAGATATTGATTATGTTGTGTAATTTAATTCGTTTGGCTGAAATATTCATGGTGTTTTGATATAGGCATGATTTCTTTTTTCTTTTGGAATATGCAGCTATTGAAGGAGAATTGGAGCGTGCTATATATGAGGCTGGTGGGATTCGTGAAAGTAATTATGGCAATTTGAATAAAGTTTCCTGGGCTAGAAGTAGCCGGACGGACAAAGGAGTGAGTTTTTGATATATAAAGCACTTTTTGATCATTTTTTTTATTGCATTTCTGTGTGTATGGCATTCAGTTGGTGATGATTTGTTTGCTTGCTTGTGTATCTCCTGGTTGAATTGATTAGGTTCATTCTTTGGCAACAACAATAACAATGAAAATGGAGATACCAGAAAATGCATGGAAGGACGACCTTTGTGGAATGGATCTTGCAAAACATGTTAACTCTTATCTTCCTGATAGTATTAGAGTTTTGAGCATCTTACCTGCACAGAAGTGAGGTTCTGAGCTCTTTTCATACATATCAGTACCATAAACCCCACAAATTTTTATGTCAAAAAAAGGTCATCTGCATGTATATTTATTATCAAAGGTGCTACATTTATGCATGTTCTATTTACTTTATTATCTAATCTAGTTTTCAAGATGAAGATTAGGCTAAGCTTCTTGTAAGTTCTATCTAACTCAGAGCAGTGATTTAGTGACCAGAATACTGAAAGAGAGTACTATCTACTATTAAAGATTATGCCCACTTGAAAATTGAAATCTGTGGGAATCATTAAACTGCAGTGCTTTTGGTTTACTGTAAACATGTTGTAATCTGATTCCTAATATTGCCAAGGAAACAAGATTCCTAGTAATGTCAATAAATATAGCAGATATGATGCTCGTGTAAGAGAGAGAGAGAGAGAATTTATACATCTTGATTGGGTTGTACATGCAAAGGCTCCGAAAGTTCTTGACAACTAATTGCTGTAGTGAATTTGCGATTATGTAATTTAGGTGAATTTTAGTGATAAGATTGTTCAAAAGCTTCACCTACTCTGTATTATAGTTAAACTTTGTTTTTCCTGTCTTTAAATTTTTGTCACTTGTGTCTGCTGCTTTCCATATTGCCCATTCTTTTTTATTCTACAACTTGTTTTTAGGAGTTTTGATCCTAGAAGGGAGTGTGATATACGGAAATATTCTTATCTCCTTCCTGCCGAAGTTATTGGCATCACAAGTCACTTTAGTAAGGCTCAAATTGATGATCACATATCAGACTTCAAGAAAATATTAAATGCCTTTGAGGTGTGTATCATTATCTTTGATTTCATTTTTTTTTTCTCATGAGTCTTGTTTTTTCCTTTTCATTAGTAGATGAAACATTTCTTGCTGGCACATATTTGAATTGCTTTGTTAGTTGCTACTAACGAATTGTTTGGGGGAATTTCATTCCAGATGCTACTTTATTGGCTTTGTTAGCTATTTTCATTTCTGTCGTTCACTTGAAAATGTTGGCATGGCATTTGATTCGGGATTCATATATTTTATGGTTCTTCCAACTAGTGTTTTATGCTTTTAGATGGTGTTAGAAGTTATGAACTGCTGTGTGAGAGCCAATTGTGTGATTATTGCTGGGGTTGATTTAGATATTAATACCCTCTCCTCAGATCTATGTTGAAACTTCTCGTCTGTCATTTTATTGCATGTGAATGCCATGCAGTTCAGAAGAGCCTAAGATCAATATAATAGAGAGTCCATATAAATTATGCATGGGATCATTTTTCCCCTTGTTATTTGCAGTTGTGATTCAAATGCACTTTGCAGGGAGATCATCCTTTCCATAATTATACGGTGCGGTCCAAGTACCGGAGAAAATTTCCAACAAATGGCCTCGTGTCAAAGAGAGCAAGATCATCTGGTGGGACATCAGCTTCTGGATCTGAGGAGAGTGATGAGGAAGAAAATTTGGAAATTGACGGAACGATTTCATTAGATCATGCAGAATTGAGTCAGAACTCTATGGAATCCAGCATTTGTCATCTGAATGGGGATATATTGAAGGATCAAAGTTCAAATACACCTCTTCATGCAAGATGGCTACATGAACCTGATGAGACAGACAGAATAGGTGCTGCCCACTTCAGAAAGATTTTCCGCTGTTCTTGTGGAAAGCTGGAGAAATCTCTTGGATTTGATTTTATTGAGATTTCTATATGGGGAGAGTCTTTCATGTTACATCAGGTTAGGACCTTTCTTTTTTTGCATAATTAATAATCTTTTTAATCATATATAACACTTAGGCTCATGTATTATTTTTACATCCATTGTCACCTAATTAATTTCACAGGAGATAGAAGCGCATGCTGTATGTATCCTTTGCAAGTCTCTTGGTGATTGCTTAAAGGGAGCTTTTAAAAATCTAATCTTTAAGGAATTTGTCAAGAAGGGCGTAAAAGCCTAGTATAATTGAGATAACAAAAATTACTGTTAAACTGCTTACTCACCCCTTTCAGAAGTTAATCTATGCTAATTTAGGGCATGGTTGTTATGCGTTTTAGTTAAGCTGGTGTTCTGAAATTAATATATTGAGGAAAAAAAGAAAAAAAAAGTTTTTACCTAAACTTGTTGTGGTGCCTGCTTCAAGTAATTTCAGTTTTAATCCATATCAGAGAAATTTGTGGAGGCAATGGATCCATGTAGCTGATGTCATCCAATTTGGGATTTTGAGGCTTATTTGATTTGAGCTGTACTTTTATTGATTCCAGGAACCCCTGTGATACCCATTATGCCCATTTCATTTTCAGAATTCACCATTACGTGACATGGAGCATTTCATTCTGGTGTTTCAAACCATGATTGATGTGAAAATGAAATGTTAAAAATCACATGACTATAGAGTTGAATCTGACTCTTGTTGTTCAGGGATTGTTATCTATCTTATGCACACAAGCCTGTCCCTTATTTACGCTAATCGATGTGACCTATATAACTCCGACCTTATTCTTTTGCCGTCCCTACTAGTCATTATGTCTGTACTGTATACAATACAGAATGATTGATTCCTCTCATGTTTGAAATCTTTGACACCTGTAGCATCTTTTCTTCTTCATTGGAGAAAAAATTTAAGCAAACAAAGCTTATTGTGTTCTGTCAGTGTTCACTGATGTGTTTCACGTATTTTCTTACATAATTGTTATGTGGTTCACCAGATCCGCAAAATGATAGGGACTGCTGTCGCCATAAAGCGGAAGGTACTTCCAAGAGATATCATAATGTTGTCACTGGCAAAGTTCTCAAGGATTGTCCTACCCCTTGCTCCATCTGAAGTTCTGATTTTGAGGGCCAACGATTTTTCTTTGAGAAAAAAATCTGGCGAAGGAAAAAGGCCTGAAATGGAGACAATGGTCGAATCGAAAGAGATTCTCAAGGCTGTGAATGAGTTTTATACTACTATGATGCTACCTCAAGTTTCAAAATTCTTGGACCCTTGTAAGCCTCCCTGGAAAGAATGGGTTGAGAATTTGGACGAGTACACAAGCATCCCTGATGCACAATTGGACGAAGTCAGGAGTGCTTGGAAAGTCTGGAAGGAAAATTTTCAGATCAGAAAAGGCATTGCATCAGCCGTAAATCAGTGAAACAAGGTAAAGCACTCCTCTTCCGACTCGTGATTTATTTGCCAGATTTTCACGATCTGATTTGTTTTTTGTCTGTGAGGTCTAACCAGGCGAATTATCTATGATGCCAGAGCCTCTGCCTCCCTATCTATACTGTGGTGATTGGTTCTTGCCAACAATACGAGATAGCCATTTGCAAAGCTGGTTGAGCATGCCCCTTTACCATTTTGACATGCTGCTATTTGACTGGTCATGGAAATACCAGGGCAATACCCAGTTTCTGTTTATGATGCTGAATTAGGTTGTTCGGATGATTAACTTCTGATACCATAGCACTGCTAATGGCCAGGGATCGCACGCTACGGTATATCACCCTTGCAACTTCTTGCATGTCAAACACTGGTGATGGCTTCCAAGTTCTACATGTCCTCCAATATGGAGAGAGATTGAATTGGCTGAATAAGAAGCTTTCCGATCACAAGTAACCAAGGAGGAAGATCTATGGCAATACTTGAGTGAAAGAGTTCTTGGCAGTTTTGGGGTCTTGTTGACTGCACATGAGATATTAGGTCAAAGCATGTTGCATCTTTCGCGTATCATGCAGAAATAGCTTTTTATAAAAGTGTAATTTCTTAAATGTTGGGAGTTTTTATGCCTTAATGAGTTTTGTGGTCTAGTCTCTAGCCATCTTTTTGCTGATTCTCCGTATCTTTTGGTGGACTAGATTATAAATTAGTCCCCTTAGTTTCAGAACTAAATTAAATAGTTCTCTTTGTTTCAAAAATTGATTATTTAGTTCATTGATTGATATAGACAATGCTTAATTTCATATTATTTATTTCAAAATACGTTATCTTTTCTCATCAAGCATTTCATATTTTGTATTTTATTTCTATTTCTTAAAAAAAAAATTAAATTAAATTTGAAAAACGAAAAGAATTAAGTTACAAGAAAAATTAAAAATATAAAGATAAAATAATTACTTTTAGAAGCAAGAGAGATTATTTAATTTTTTAAAAAAACTAGAGAGATTAATTTATAATTTATTCTCCTTTGAGGTCTTAATATATTATCTCGACTCTAAACTGAAATATTGTTTTTATTGGTAAATAGGTTTGCTTTTTGTATTATTATCTTATGTTTGAATTTAAAAATATATATATATTTTCAGAACATTTATTAAGTTTTTAGTATATAATAAAAATTGGTACGAGAATATCTTGATAACTTAAGAAGAAGAAAAAATAAGTTTTCCTAGTTGATAATATATAAATATTTTTGTATTATTATTTTATTAAAACATTGAATTTTCAATCTCAGATGCAATGACAGTGATTTTTATATATGCATACAAAAAACAATTGAAAAAAATTACATTAAAATAGAATTGTTATATGGTGGAAATTATTTGATGCCTTAGACGTCAATTTCGTCTTTGCTTCGTTCCTAAAAATCGTATTACGATGATGTGTAAGCATATTGTCGCTATAGCACGTCTATTGATAAATGCTTTGTTTTATTCTTAAAAAAAAAAAAAAAAAAGAGGTGAAACTTCTTTTCAAGAATAAGAAATGTTGGAAATTATGAATGCTTTGTTTTATTTTGAATATAGAAAGCATATGAAATTAAAACGACTGAATCATGACGGTGGACGAAGACTGATTTCCATGGGAAAACTACAAATATACCCTTAACGTATTGGGTAGGTTTCAATTTGGTCCCTTTGATTGCACAAAAGTTACACCTCAATCTTTCAAATTATGCTGATTTCTTCTCTATGTCATGAGGTGGATGCTTATTTGCTTCATTAAATTACAAGCTAAACTTACTTGGTATAATAATAATAACAATAAAAATAAAAATAATTTTTTTCGTAAAATTCATGTATAGACAATTCTTTTTAATCACTGTCTTTTTTCTATACCTACTCCCACTTCTTTAACAATAAAATTCAATCAACTTCATTCATTATTTATTTTATTTTTAAATGTCTATTCTCACACACTTTTATAAGTTATAATTCAGCTTCAACATCAAATAATAATAAATTATATCCTTTTAACTTTGATCAACCGAACATTATTGCTTCATATTTATAAGCATTGATGGTTACTTACTTAAAAAACTTTAAAGTGTGATTTCTAGAATGCATGCTGCGCCCTAAACATTATGAGTTAGAAGTGGGAAATTGAATAGGAATCTAATGGGAATGATTAACATCCAACTAATTGGAGGGAAACAATTGGCACAATTTCCGTAGGTTGAGGGTAATATTGGTGCAATCAAGAGAATAGGGACCAAATTTGAAAAATATCTAATAAGTGGAGTGCATATTTCTATATCTTCCATATATCTTCTTTGTTGTTATTAGTATTCCATTTTAACGATAGTATATTTTCAAACTCTTACAAAATCATTATCTGTGTTCATGCCTCTACAACAAGAATTCTGCCATCACATATGGCCTTCTTTGTTATGGTGTGGTCGATCAAAGAGAGGAAGGAAGCACGATCTATTGGTGAATCAAGAAGAGAAAGTTCTAGCTAGAGATGGTTCTACACCTAGTAAAATTGCCCTTAATTGCCTTCAAATTACATTATTAATTAGTAACTCACTCAAAAGCTTGATGATCACTACGTGAAGGAGAGAAATGCCAAATAAACGAACAAAAGAAGAAAAAAGAAGGACGTGAAGCAATCAAACATTTTGTTGCCATTTGCTTCTCATTGTACATAAAAACAGATTGACTCACATGATGCACATTTATATGATCGATATTGCATGTCCAGTTTTTGGATTTTCTCTGCAGCATATCAAAAATCACAGATTCACATGTGATGATAAGAGATGAAGAAAGCAACCTATGATTGGCTACTAGATAGCAACTGCTTTGTTTTGCTTCATTCTTGCTCACTAACTTCAATCCATTTTTGTATCCCTTGCAATACTACTTGTTTAACCACTTGAGCATCAACATGGTCATCACCTTCTTTATTCTCCTGTAACATCAACAAAAACTATATATTAGGGATCAAAAAAATTTTCGTATCGAACAAAAAGCCTCAGATATAAAACCTTCGATTGAGCTACAGTTCATTGGAGTGTCACATAATAATTTAAACTATTAGGTGAAATTTCATAAACAGTTTAATATTACTTTTTTAACAATCAATTATGTATAAAAAACTTTATGAACGTTCAATCTGTGTTTGCTCAGGCGCATGTTTGAGAGAAATAGCTAGAGCATGGATTATAAGTTTGTGCATAAAGATAAGTGGCAAATAAAACCTATGCTTCTCTTCTTACTCTTGTAGCAATAGCTTCTAAAAGGAAACTGTCTGAAGTAGAAACCCTAACTTGGAGCACCTCAAGGCTGAGCTCTTCAAAAGCTTCCAATATGAATACGAGCAATCCCTGACAATTCCTTTTGGTGAACACCTTAATCAGAAAATGATTCTCTTGTTCTTCTACTCTAATCTGTTAACGTTAAAAGAGGGGAAAAAAAAAAAAAAAACCCAAGTTAAGATCAGAGAGGACCCCATTTCATGCAAACAGTTCTCTTCTGAATTCAATACCATACCGTGGGTAAATTCTGGCCAGTAAAGCTTGCAGCTGTAGCAATGTCTTGATTCAAGTGTTCTACCCTTTGCTTTAAGTCCTGTATGTAATTTGATGCATCTAATACGATAGAGGCTTTGTCATGCTGCTCATGTAACAACACACATGGATAATTAATGATTTATTAATAATTTAGATCCCATGAAAACTATAGTAATCATTAGCTAGCATACTATATTAGCTATCCAATCTTTGATCAGCTATGAAAATGAAGCTTGCTGAATTATCACCCTTTAAAAAATGAAAGTCAAGTAGAGATTTGTAACGAATATATACCAAAAGATATTATAAGCTTCTTTGATCCATCAAAGAAAAGAAAAACATAAGGGATTATTGGAAACCTTAAAGTAACTATAGGACACATAGTAGAAGTTGAGAAGAAGAAGAAGAAGAAGAAGAAGAGAATGATGATGATGATGATGATATTGTGATGATAGCTAGTAAACTTTAAGCTTTTGACAAAGACAAAGGACATGCAAGAAGGCCAAGAGAACTTGTTGTAGTTAAAGATATTGAGAGTATAGATACACTACCGCATGAGAGTTGGTGATGGAACGAAGAAGTTGCAGCTTCTTATACATGGCTGCCCTTTTTTGCTCCCTAGAAACCATGACTTCTCTCTCTCTTTTTCTCCCAAGTTTGTGTGGCTGCCTGGCTGCTTAAATAGGAAAGAAAAGTAAGTTTTGTCGCAATAAATAATTGTGGGAGTCCAAATTGTAATCCTTGAGAGGTTTTTTACTCACTTGCCCTAGCTCAAATAGTTATAAAAGGAAAAAAAAAAAAAAACTATTGTAAGAGACTATGTACATTGTAAATTAGGTTAAAGAACTTGTCTTTTTTCTTAACATCAACAATACCTCTCATCATGGGGCCAACCCAAGTTACAAATTTTATACTTATCTATTTCTTCTCCATTTTTAAAATCAATGATCATTCCCTTGCATATGTATGCATAGGAGGATCATCCTAATGTGCATTTTCTATGTTGTGCATGCATTACAAATTAGGCCCACCACCTATTTGTAATTCGATATACTCTTTTTAAAATTAATAGTAATATCTTCTAAGTATTATTAAATTTATTCCTCATTGATTAATTAAAATTTTACGGTCTTAATAATCATGAATTTTTGAAACCAACTTTCATGTTAATCAAATCTCACAAATATATATATATATATATATATATATATATATATATATATATATTCACATTTTTGCTTCCTAAGCATGGGATTTTCTCGTCACTTCATCCTACATAGCATTTAATTTTCACACTAATTAGGGTTGGCTATGATATTTATTATCTAAAAGAAGTTTTTTTTTTTTACATGCTTAATTGTTTAATTAGAAAAAAGAGTGAGGTGGTGAGATTCGTTTTAACACCATATCAAAAATTCATTTTAATCTAAAAAATTAAATTGTTAAATGAGATTTTATAAAATGATTTATATTATTATCTAACTTAGAGGAACTATCATTCATGCCATTATAAGCCTAGTAGGATACCCATCCATCATAATTTTTTCTAATAAATACGACAATATACTTTCATGTTAAGTAATTATCAACTTTTTTACTGTCTTTGCATGAAAAGTTGAAGCAAGCTTGACTGGTTCAATATATATAAGACATAGCACATATATAACATAGTTGGAATACATGGAGATCAATAGAGAGATAAGGGGTATATATAGTTAAATCAAATAGGCTATTGATTAGTGGGGGCATATATAGGAAGGAATGGAAGAGATGTTTTGCATGGAGAGATTGGATGGCATACATATATACAATATATTCTATAGAGAAAGAATTTGGGTGGTGATGGTGGGGTTAACGTGAGAGGAAGGAATCTACTCGTGATCGAACACCATCGAAAGTAGCAAAAATGAAGCGTCAAAGCATGTTCCAGTTGTGTTTTCTGAATGCCTCCAAGTTTTCCTCACGGGAAGGATAATTCTCTCTGATCTGTCTCCACTCTTGGCTACCTTCCTATCATTCCAAAAAAATTTGAACCTTTTAGTTTGGGTTGAAATCAAGGCATGGAAATCCATATATGCCTTTATTCCTCCAAATGGTAACATCAAAAGATTTTTTATTTTATATATGTACTATTCATATATAAATTGTGTTGTCTTGTATATTACATGCTTCCATCTTTCTCAGACACGGACAAGCAAAAAAGAAAAAATGGAATTTTACCTTAGCTGTAAAATCATTTGATCTCAATGCATCAACTAATTATTGGCCATTAAAAAATTAATATGAAAAGTTTAAGAATTATTGGTTCGGTGATTATATAGGGTTTTGAGCTCGATTGGTTTGTATCTATAGAATTATTTGAATTTCATCTTAAAAACTTAAACTTATGTTGAATCGACCAATCTCAATTTTATATGTTATTTATATATTGTTTATTTATTTGACGTGGAATTAATTCTCTACATTCTTCATCACTTATAACTTATTAAAAAATAATATAAATTATATCATGATGTTTCATTTAAATTTTTAATATTTTGGGTTAAGAAGGTTTCTTGATTTAGTATAAAAGCCTTGATCACTAAATAATCACTAGTTCGAATCTACAACTATATTTCTCTCTAATTAAATTAAAAATTAAGCATATGCAGCAGTAGATCTATACAAATTTCAAGTCTAAATGACTTTCACTTAAGAAATGTATTGAAGAATAATATAAATCATATTTTAAAACTTCATCTAATAATTTAAGTTTTTAAACTGAGATGGTTCCTTGACACATGTCATTTTTTAAACTTTGTCAAATGATTTGAATTTTAAAATCATTACTCGCCATTGGATTTTTTTAAACTTTGATACCATATTGAATAAATAAAATAAAATAACAATCTATAAGATGATGCATCAAATTAGGTACTAATTATCCCTAATATTGAAATTAATATTTTTTTAATGATCAATATATTTTTGAACCATCTTATTTTTCTCCAAGGCTGACTATAGGGGAAATTAATGTCTTTACAGAAACTTATACGATACCTGTTCAAAATTTCACATTTTATTTGAAAGAAAATTGATTTGCGACAGGCAGAAACTATTGTTTTTTGTTGTTGCCGTTTTGCGAGAAGCTTTATCCCATGTTTCATGCCAACTCCTTATAGTTTCCATTTAGAATTTCCCTCTAATCATACTATGAAATGGATGAGTTTGTGCAGAACGCTTCATCTCCCTTTGGAGCCATTGTGGGACGGGTTGCCAATAGAATCTCTGGTGCTCAATTTACTTTGAATGGAACTCATAATAAACTACCAGCAGATTTTACCTGTTCAAAATTAAGGAAAATACACACACTTGCCGGCAGATTTTACCTCTATGGGACAAAATTGAGTCTAAAGTTGAAGAATCATTGATTGAATCCCAAGACCAAAACCAAAATTCACATCATTAATGTACTTGATCTTCCGTCGTTGCTTTTACAATGTTTCTCAATCTTTTAATCAGTTAAGAATTAAGGAAGTGAACTGGATCATAGAATAGAATTCGATTATGTCAATGCAGTGTTTTGATGCAAGAAGAAGAAGGTGTGCCCTTGTTGCCTTGCTTTAATGTCTATATCTAAGGCTAAGGTATTATTTTGATGCACAAACATATATGTGTGTGTATGTGTATTTGATGCACAGATATATGTATGAAAAGGATACATGTAGATTAGTGCATAACAATATTTGTGTAATATTGTGTTAAGAAATCAAGGTCATTTACCTTTTCAAAAACTAGAAATGGATTGTAAGAAATTCTTATCTTTTCTTCCAAATATTTTGGAGGATATGATGTTAGTCCCCGAACTACATTTTCAACACACAAACACTATAACTTTTAAAGTATTGCCTTAGATTGTCAATTCATTAGACGATGTGGAAATAACAAGTTAATTTTTTTTTTAATGAAAATTGATAATGATATAAATGATCCATTAGCTAACAAATTAATTTCCACGTCATAAATTTGAACTGGATTGCTACCACCAAGAGATGTGACCTAAGAGTAAAGAGATTGATTTGATTTAATCAAGCTCAAAATTCAATTCTTATTATTCATTAATAATTAGGTATAATTATCTCTTAGCATTATTAAGTTTGGGCTGATTTGATCTAAAATACAGTTCAATAATCAATCAAAAGTTAAGTATGTTTTAACGTTGGTTTAGTCTGAAAAATAATATACTATCTCAATTAAAATTGAAACTGATCCAAAAATATCTAAAAAACTAGATTGCTGCAAAAATATATATATATATTTGTTCTGATTAATTTATATACTAAGACTCTATTAAGAACTAATCTTAATGTACAGAAATTGCTCCAAGAAAATCTTAACAATTAGAACCAATATATAGTTGAACCCTAACCCTAGCTCTTAATTAGTTGTTGACGCTTGCATCTTCAACCTGAGTAACATAACCTGTTTTTTTTATGAAACCAATTATTTCATTATCAATCCTTCCCTTACATCCATCTTTGAAACAGTTAAACAAGTAAATAATTGATACAATCTGAAGCATATATCAATTTTAGCATATAGTTCGTTTGATTGATTTTGTTTGCGATAGTCATTGGTAGGTCATGTGTCAACTGGCAGCTGGGTTTTGCTTTAGAGCTTTGTCAGCATTCAAGCATGGACAAATCAGGACTTCAACAATTCACATGAGTGCCCATTAATCATCACAACCAAACAATATTATCCAGACGCGTTTAGCCCTGCTCCCACTTTGTCCTTTATTTGCACACTGAACCCTATACTCTCTTTTTAGGGTTAATTTTATCGTCTTCGTCACCCAAACTTAGACTTTTCTATCTTAATCAACCTGCTATTGGATCAGATGGTTCAGTTTTACTGGTTGTATCAGTTCTATGTATCTTGATTTTAATTTGGAAAATTATTACTTAATTTCTCATTTTCTTTGTATTTTGAACACATCTTTATGTCATTTCCTTATTGGTTCTTTCTTTTCTAATTTATTGATCGAGTTTATCAAAATAATAATAATGATAATAACCTTCTACTGATCCTGATTTTAGAATCTCTTCGCTGAATGGCATGTTCTCTATCAGCAGTGAAAATATAAGTGAGTAAACATTCCCTCAGATTCGTACTCGTACTTGAGAGATTCCTAACTCATATGATTTGACAACAATTTTTTATTTATTTATTTATTTTATTTTTATGAATTGGATCTAAATTTCATTCAAAGAATAAAAAACAAGATCAATTCATTTTATCATACTTTCAATATTTTGATGTCTCGAGTTAATCAAAGGAGGTGAATTCCTCTCTATTATCGATTCTTTTAATGTCTCTTTTTTTTTCATTAATCATATATAAGAGAATAATTACATCAATTGGGTTTTAAAGATACTATTTTATTTTATTTAATAGAGAATTAATATAAAATCATTTTTGAATCTTATTGATAATTTAAATTTTTTATTTAAAATGGTTAACAGAGTTTTATTGACATTGAATTTTATCAAATTCATTATTTCTTTTAATTATAATTTAATAATACAAGATAGCATTGGTTTATACAAGATTTAAGTCTTAAGAGCTTTTGTTTGAGAGAATGTGTTAATTAGAAAGCTAATCTAACCATTTAAATTTTTGAATTGAAATGATTTTTTGACATTTTGATTTATCAATCTTTTTTAATATATAGTCAAATATTTAGGATTATTTATTTTGCAATGTTATAAGAAGCTAGTTTGATTCAATATTGCTATTTGTTTATATCTATCATAAATATTTTTACAAGAAATTCAATGAGTTATAATTCAACTAGCATTAGTATCTCTTCTTCTCTCAATAGGTTTTGAATTCGAACCTCTAATGTAACCAAAAAAAAAAAAAAAAAATCTTCCAAAAGGGATCATAATTAATGTTCTAATAACCATAATTTCTAATAATAAGTTGAAAACATCAGTTTCTTAGTTTTATTTGATCTTTTTTTTCACTCAGAACAATATATTTATATGGATCTGAAACCATTTCTTTCAAAATCATTCAATGATTTCAATTCCACATAAAATTCAAATATACAATAATTTCCAGATTGATTAAATTGAAATTACACCTCAACATTTCCCACAATCAATCATGTTCGTATCAAATCATATCAACATCTAAAAATTCCATTGACATATATCATACTGCCAGATGGAATATTATATAAGGTACCCATTTATATATAATAAAAAATTACATCCTATATATATATATATATATATATTATTTTGTTTTTCACCAAAAAACAATAATGCTGGGTATATTGAGGTGATGTGATCCTTATCACACTAAAATAATTTTACCAAAGTGAAGAAGTACAATAATGGCAGCTATAAATCAGACTGTCCTGGAGACTTCTAGGTATATACGGTTTTACTTTGCCAAGAGAAGCCGATAGTGTTGTTCAGCTGGCATTTCTTGGAATTATCGCTTCCTTAAAAAAAAGTTATATGTTATAAAAAAAGAAGAAGTAACTTTCAAATAATAATCAAGAATGAGCAACTAACAATAAAGAAAAGCTTTAATATATATATATATTTTTTTTAAAAAAAATATATATATATATATATAGCAATCATATGCGCATATCTTTTAGGAATTTACTTAATATTTTCTTATTCTAATTACATTAAAAAAAAAAGAAATTGAATATTTTTTTTAAGAATATGATAACTTAATTATTATATATAATAAAAGCAAAACATGTGAGACATAATCTCTATGTGATCAGATGCTTTTCTAACGAATACATATAATGTTCTTTAGTGGAAATATTTATGCCATTTGATTAGGTTTTTGTGGTTTCAAATGAATATATGTTGCTCTCGTGACATTCCATAATATTATTTTATGGCATTCATTCCTATATTAATTAATTAATTAATTATACCTGCCACTTGCCCTAACGATTCCAAAGTAGATTTGGAGATATTACATTAATTTCAAAACACATGTTATGTAACCCATTCTTTTGGAAGATAGTCTTTCGTAGTCCTGTTTTCCTTTGCTTTTCCACCTTTTTTCCTTCTTTTTTGTTAACATGTATAGGACTATAATCAAGAGAATGATTAATTTGTCTTTGGCTTTAATGAATAACTCAAATTTTATTTAATAATTGTTACAGACTTTATTTGATTCAAAGAATCACCATTCCATAGTTTGTACTATTGTTGTATTAATTATCATTTCAATGATAATTTCCCCCATAATAATATCTATGCTATTCGGGATGAATTGTTGGTACTAATCTTATATTTTGTCGTTAATTTTTTTAACAAACAGAGTCGAAACTCAAAAAATATATATATATATTACAAATGATTAACATCGTTAAAATCGGACAAAACAACCAATCTTTTGCTGATGGGCTTATTCATGGATTGTCCATATACCTGTAGATGATCTTTTTCAGTAGTTGAGTTTTTATATTCATGGGCATATGCAAAAAAAAGTGTGATTCTATATTCTCTATTAAAGTCTATTGTCAATGTGACTAGTGGGAAATGATCTTATCTTTAACGACACCACTCCTAATTGGGACAATGTTCTTTCATTGTTTTTTTATAAAGATTAATGATCATTTTGTTTATTCCGCAAATGATCTTACGCTTAGCTCAAATAAAATCAAAATATGAATAAATACTTCAACAACTTGTTGTTTTTGCTCTTTAAATAGATAGTTCTTTTTATTATTATTATTATTATTATTGTAGTTTAGTTTTGTCTTGCCATTTAGTTTGCTTTTTTGTATTTTAAATTATTATTTTAGCCACTTTCTTATTGGCTCTTTTCTTTTTAATATATTGATCGACTTTAATTATTAAAAAAAAAAAAAACCAATCATGTTAACAAAATGAAGAACAAAGGGATATTTAAAAGGGTGACTATTTTGGATTACTTAAAACATATACATATTAACAACCCTAATCATATTGGTATTTTTTTGGAATTATTGCTTCCTTACTAATAGGAATATTAGTTACAATGTGTGTGTGTATATATATATCTGTGTGTGCGTGCAGAAATAAAGAAAAGCTAACACGAAGTAAAACAATGTTAATCATATTAGCTAGCCAAAAATAGAGTAGAGAGATCCTCGAAACTCGAGAGGGTGACTATTTAGTTTGTAGGTTAATTATATATGGAAATTACTGTTTTTGAGTAGAAGTAACTTGGCATAGCTCACGTGAGCTGTATTAGGTGAATACAATATTCACATGCAAATAATGTAAGTGAAAACAACAAAAACAAAGTTGATAGAATATAAATCGTAAATTCCTTATGGAGAGGTAATATATAGAAGTTTTCTTAATGGGTTAAAAACGTTGGTGGAAACATGTGAATTGAGAAAGACAAAGTTTGAGACAAAAATTCACTCACGTTATTCGTCCATACAAGGAAAGGATGTCTTGTGAACTTCATTCTTATGGGGTTGCCTTGAAATAAACGGCAATGGAAGTGTGGTAGATGCTCATCCCAAGTTTAACTCTTTTTTCCTTTTTTTACAAAGAAGATATTCGAATTCGAGGTTTTTTGAAAGGCAAAAAAAAAAAAAAAAGAGAATATTAACATTAATTGAGTTATATTTTATTGCCAACTTTTTTGTATCTTTTAAGTGCAAATAATTTTATATTTGGATCACGCGTTCATTTTGTAGTTTACTAATCATTCTACAATTGGTATGGCTGTCTAGCTGTCGTGGAAGTGGATTTTACCAATCAAATAAATTATAAATTAGTCCATCAAATTAATTAGCTAGTTTTTTTAAATAGTTATTTAATCATTTGATCGATGATGATTATGTTTAATTTAATGTTATTTTATTTTTAAAAATATTTTTTCTCATCAATCTTTCGATAATATTTTGTTATTTTTTAAAATAAATAAATAAATGACATAAAAATGGATACAATGATTAAATAATTAGTTTTTGAAGCAGAAAAAACTAACTAACTAATTTGTTTCTCTAAACTAAAGGAAGTGATTTGTAATTTACTCATTACGACCCTATGGAGAATTTCTCATAAAACAAAAAAGTGTTTTGTTTCAGCTAGATGGGCTTCTGTTGAAGTGGATATGTTTAGGCTACTTTGCTAATGGGCCAGTAGACTATATGCAAACCCCAAGCCTCCCATGTTTAGTGGGCCGGGTTGCATCCCTTTAGATTTCCTACTAATCTCTAGAACATGAATGTTATATTTTAAATCTTACCATTAATTTAAATTTAATAATTTAAATTAGGTGAAAGAAATAAAAAAAATTAAAAAAATTAAGTTATTTTTATTCTTATTTTACACTAAATCATAACCATTTAATTTAGATTAATGAACATAAGAGCTATATTTATTCGAGAAGATGAAAAGACTCTAATTTTGTACGTGGAATTTTGAAATCTAATCATTAGAAACTAAATCTATCATTTCTCAAATTAAACTAGCGTCAGAATTGATTTAGCATTTGGTTAACTATTATGGTATATTTTAGAGCAAATTAGTCCAAATTTAATATTATTAAAAAATAATTATAACTAATTATTTATGAATAATGAGAATTAAATTTTAATTTTAATCATACTTATACTTTTTTATCACTGAACCAAGATAAATCATGTCTGTTATAGCGTGTGTTGCCCCTTTTGGCAACATGGATATCACTTTAATGTGCTATTTGATAATCAATAATAGAATAATGAAAATGGAAATGAGAATGTAGGAATCGAAATGAAAATTAAGGAATCGGAATGACATTGTATTTCTATACTATGTTTGAAATACTAATGAAAAATCGGAATGCAATTTAAATTTTTTAATATCTAGTTTTTTTATACAAATAAAAATAATGATTAAGAAAAATAATTTTATTAAACTATAATGGTTGTAAAAATAATAAAGGTGATGGTGGTGGTGATGATTATGACAATGATGGTTCTAGTGGTGGTGGCGGTGGGCAATGACGGTAGTGGTTGCGGTAGTGGTGGTGGTGATGGTTGTGATGATGATGGTGGTGATAATGGTAGTGCTACAAATAGTTAATAGACAATAAATAAATAAAATATATTATTATGAAAAAAATTCATTTTCATTCCTAATTTTTTAATCCCACATCTTATATAGGAATAAAGTTGTGTAAATTTTCATTTTCATTTTCACTCTTCATTTCCATTTCTACTTCATTCCTTTTAACCAAATAGCTATAACGTGAGAATAAAATTTTCATTCTCATTCCCATCATTCTATTCTTTATTACTAAACGACACCTAAGAGAAATAAAAAGTAGAATGGAAAAGAAATTGCGACTCATGGTTATGTCATAAGTGCTATTTGTGGGCCTGTTTTATGCTAAAGTCAAGATTGGTTAATTAAGGATAAGCTATTATTAAAAAAAAAAAACAAAAAAACTAAATTAAAACCATTCATTACTATTCACTACACTATTTAAAATACTATTCATCGAGACTCATTTGCGCTATTCATCCAGATTTAAATGCATTATTCTTTTTATTATACGAGTGGCATTTTTATAGCTTTCAAATGTTTTTAAAATATTTATTATGAAAGTTTTCGTAAAATTGCGGTTTGCTTCATCTTTTTTAAATATTATTTTTTTAGTCAACAAATAATTTTTTATTTGATTTTGGTCCCTTTTTTGTTTCATTTTAGTCATTTTGATCCTTGTTTTTTCTCTCGATTTTTTTAATTAAAAATTTTAAGGAAAAAAGATGTTTAGAAAAAAATTAATTACTTTAACTAAAAATGTGGATAAAGATAAATAAATGATTTTTTTTAATAAAAAAAAGTATGAAAATATAAAAAATAATTAGTCAAGTATAAAATTTTTATTAATAAATGATAAATTTAAATGAATTTTTTATTCAGTTTTAATTTGATATATTTTGATAGACGCACAATATAACGTAGAACATCAAAATGAAATAATTTTTTAAAAATAATTTTACGTATTTTGTCCGACTCGTAGCGTGATATGAGTAAAAAAACTAATTTATACTAAATTCAATAATAAAATTCCTAGAAAATCTTATTTATATAAAGGATTGATGCTTTATTATATATATAATGAAATAATTTTTCGATCAGTTCTCTTATATCTCTAATTGAACTAAGTTTATCTTTAAATATATATTAAGTGTTTAATCTATTATTTTGACAAGATTATTAGTTTAGATTATCGAATTCGTCACTCAATTTGTATACAAAAGCATTCTATTTAACTATCTTGTAACGATTAGTTAAAAGAAAAATAGTCATGTATGAATCATACGAATAATTATGGTAATTTTACCCGAAAAATCTTCACAAAATAATAAATCAAAAACTTAATACATCTTCGATAATAAAATCTACTCAATTATATATATATATATAATCCAAAAATTATCCATTTTATTTTATTTTATTTATGTTTGTTTGTTTGTTTTTTTTTTTTTAATTTGAACATTGGAGTTTACTACAAAAAAAAATAAAAAATAAAAAATGATGAAAAACATAAACATTCATTCAAGGGCATAATTATAATTAAACAAATGCATAATTGAGGTAATTAAGGGTATAATCGAACCAATTGAAAAATTTAGAACCTAAATTGCACCCTACATGGACCCAATTGATAGGATTGTGCTTCATAAAGACCGAAATTATACCACGTAAAGGCGTGATTGCTGAAATTGAAATTCACAAGGACCAAATTGAAATGTTAGAGAAGATGACATGACTAAAATGTAAAGGACAACTCGTCGTCCACTCCAAATCAAAATTCTCTCCGAAAATCCTTGGGAGAAATCTATCAAATCTTCCACTAAATTTCCTGTTTTGATTTTGCATTTATCATGATTTTTGGACGGAATTAATACCGACATAGAATTAAACAATGAACAAATTTCCTGTTTTTTTGATTTTGCATTAATCATGAATTAAAGAAGAAATATTTTGAGAGAAAAATTCGGAATTGAGATTTAATTCTAGGAGAAATTTTAGGAAGTTTTTGGCTATAAAACGAGTACTGCTTCACGAAAAAAAAGAGAAGAATTCCGGTTTAAGACGGATTGAAAATCAAAAGCAAAAGGCTTGATTTTTTATTTGTTAGTCATTATGTTTTATGGGTTTGGGTTCTTGGGGCTTGGGTTCGATTCATAATCTGTCGACCCCTTTGCTTCTTTGTTTGGTGTTTCCCGAGGCTAAGTTTTTATCTTCACGTTTTCCTTCACATTTTTTGTGTGAGATTCGGAGTCAAATTCTTTTGTTTCTGTTCATCACGTTCCGGGAAATCTTGCTCGTTGTTCCTGTTTGCTGGGTTTTTGTTCTTCGTTGTCCGGGTGTGTTCATCGACTCGAGATTGCTTCCCGTTATCCACGACTTCTACAAGACTTAATTCCCGAGTCTTGAGTACTAACTAAGCGTCCACATTCATCAAAGTCGTCTAGAAATTTTAACATCTCCACCCAAGCTACAAGTTTGCTCGGGTTTGATTTAAATTTTGTTAGTCTCCATTTTTGTATTTTGCTTCGCCAACCCTTTATTTGATGACTTGAATTGTTGCTAATTCGTATTTTAGTTTAGATCTTAGGCTTTAGTTCAACTGAATAAACTAACTTCATGTCATCTAGCCATCACAAAAAAAAAAAAAAGAAAAAAAAAAAAGAGGGAACTCAAAACTGAAAAGAAAACTGGAAAACAAGAGCAGACTATGAGGAACGGCATGAAATAAAAAGAGGGAGAGGGGATCACGGGTTAAGGTCTGGCTTTGATCTAAAAAAGTGGGAAAACGGGTTTGTTTGTGTGAAGCCCAGTCAGATTCGATTAAAGGGAGGGCTGGACTAAAGCCCGTGCTCCCTTGTGTAAGCAAGTATATAAAAAAGAGAGAAGGCTGAAATTATTCCAGCCTTCTCCAAAAAAAAAAAAAAAAAATGAAACAAAAGTCCAACCTCTCTCGAGAAAAAGATGGGTACGAATGTACCATTTCTTTATTTATTTAAAATATGTTGACTTTGTTTATTTATTTATTTCTTTTATTTATTTATTTTTTTCTCTTTAACTTTATTATTCTATTTCTCATCATATTTTCATGTAATAATTTAGAGTTGATTTTTTTCTCTCTCTTTTTTTTTATGTTATTAGATAATAAAAAAATAAAAAAATTCTAAAATTTTGGCAAAGTCTTCACGCTCGATAGGTATTGACGCCACAAATATATATATATATATATATCGAAAAAAATAATTTTGACGAAGTCTCCTATCTAACGAGGATCGACGTCATCAAAAATATATTTGAAATTTTTTACGAAGTCTACTACATGGTAAGGATCGACGGCACACAAAAATCCAAAATTTTCGACGAATTCTCCTATTTGAGAGAGACTAACGTCATAAAAAATTATTATTTAATCGGTATGTTCTCCGATATACCGATTGTGTCAAGGCTTAAAGAGGATCCGATGTTTGAACCGACGTGTCGCCCAATGAAGGAGACGGACGATCGTTTCAATATGATGCCCCGCCCAATAACTATTTTTTTTTATTTTCTAATTTTGATTTTTATTTTTATTTTATTTATTATTATTGTTATTTTGGAGTTCAAAAATTGGAAAATAATTTGACAATAAATGAAGTAATCTACGAGATGAATTTTCAATTAAACTAGATGTGGTACATTTTTTCAAAAATGACACTTTTGGATAATTAAATATCTTCTCAAATGTGTAACAAACTCTTTACTATAGAATCTTTGAACAAATGCTTATTTCGGGTTCTTAGTTCCTTTAATACTAGGTGACGACTCTAAATTCTATAAATAACTTTATAAATAATTAATACTTAAATTATATTTTTTGAAGGAGTCTTGTTCGACGTCGAGTAACGAAAATATACATCCGGAAAATTAGCTTGGTGGATAAATTGAAATTGGACTTATTAAACAAGTTTCAAAAGCCAATGTTAAGGAACTGAAGCAGAAGAGAGCAACGTCAGGCCCTAATTATTAAGATATATCAAATCCAATGAAATTTTACTCAAAGCTTTATTGGTTTCAAAAGCTTAATCATTTTTGCAAAAATGTATATAAAGGGACCCAAAAAGTCACATCACAGAAATCTATGTGCTACATCTTTCAGATCGTGATTTGTCAAAAAAAAAAGTTCCCATTGATTCGTAATATGTAAATATTCTTTATTATTAAAAACAAATTATCTTTAAAAAAATAAAAAAAAATAGTTTCCATTGGCGGATAAACTAATCCATAAACATTCCTTATCTTTTAACATATCTAAAATATTAAAATTCATTTAAGATAACCTAAAAAGATAGGTTTGGTGGTAAAACAATTTATTTATTTTTAAATTTAAATCTTAAAATTAACATATATGATGATAATAATATATCCTTAAAATTATGGTATGTGAAAAGAAAAAATAGTTTCGATTGATTCGAAAACCGATTAATAAATATCTCTTATCATTAAAAACAATTAAAAAATAGTTTTAATTAACTTATAAATTGGTCCGTAAATACCCCTTATAATTGAAAACAGATTATCAGTGAAAACAAATAAATTTTAACAAGAAAATGTCCTAACTCTTAAAAGAAAATAGAATTTATATATTACGTAATTGTGACAATAGAATGATATCAAGGTACGTGGCTAGCAACCCAATCAAAGTTATGGGGACACAAAACTTTGCTGGACCCATAAATGAAAGATGGCCGAAACAGGTTGAAGGATCTGATAAAATGGAGCCTGTGGGGGCCATGATCGATGCATCTTAATTTCATATGGCCAAGAATTTAGCATTTCTGAATGTGACATTTCATGACAAAGAAAGTCCGTTTAATTAGGCTTTGATTATCAAACTTTCATGGACAAGTTTCAAATCAGTCTCCTAACTATCAAGCAATTCTCAATTTGTTCTCCAAATAAAATACAATTGCAATCCTAAAGTTTCACAAATTCCTCAATCAAGTCCCTACATTAGTGTCCGTTAATAAGTGAATCCCTATAAATTATAGTGTTTAATCGGCTCCCCCAACATTCCAACAACATAGCACACTGGTCTTCGATGTAAATTTTTTATAGATTCATCAGCTGCCATTAGGGATTAATTAATTGAGAGAAAAAAAAATATCAAAGCTCAATTGAACATTGTTTGATCAATATTAGTCAAAGGACTAATTTGAGGTTTGTCCAAGTTTTTCATTCATTCATTTCAAGTTTGTTAGAAAAAGTTAAATCTTGTCAATCTAATTCTGAATATGATTAGTTTTATCTCAAATATAAAACGTGATATCTACTATTTTTATAGAATTTTTTTAAGGCATTCCCTTTAATTTGATTTCAATAGTCTGAAAGGGTCTAATATTTGATAGGCTACCCTAGAAACATAGTATGAAACACATTTATAATAATTATTAAGAAGGTAGAAAATGGGTAGCTAGATTGGACGGTAATTAAGAAAATCAGTGTGGGAAGGAAAATTTCGGATCATACACAATTTTTTTTCAAAACATTGAAATTAAACACTATATTATGCATCCTCGTGGTCATGAATAAAATGGTACTATCGAAAGACAATATCGTTGTGTTGTAGAAACTGACCTAACTTTGATGAATGAAGTCCACGTCCCACAAAACAACTAAATTAAAATCAATTTTTAGCATGCACACTCAGTATGGTTGAACATGTTTAGAAAAATAAATTCTTACGAGAGAAAGTTCAAGATTTTGAACTTAGAAAATTAGAAAATTAAAGATGTGAAACTTTTTGTCATCCCATCTACACTGTTTGTTTCATATTGATATTTATATTGATCTGTCTCTTTTGGCTAAGATATGTATCAAACCATCAATTTTTGGCAATAGGGGAACTTAAAAACGTAATCATGGCTCCTAGATCAAGTTTGAAGTAGTTTTGTACGTCTTTCTTTCTTTCTGGGTGGCTTTAATTTCATGTGTATAGGACCCACATTTCCCATGGTCTGAGTTTCAAAGTTCGTGAGATTGTTGTGGTTGTCTTCAGATAATGTCTAGAAAGAGAGAAAAAATTCCCTTTTTTGAAGACTCTTAATTTGATGAGTGAACGTCAAAACGATCGATCCCATCGTCATGTTTAATTTCAACAGATAGAAATTACCTAACAAAAAGTTTGGCCGCAAGCCAAAATTTTCCAAAATCATTGAGCAACGGACTCGCCAAGCTATGTTAATAGCTCAGTTTGTCCTTATATAGTATATAATAAAGTAATTTTCTAATATGTTATTATATTTCTTATTAAATTAATTCTATTATTAAATATATATTGAATATGTAATTTGTTATTTTTGTCAAGATTTTCAAATTAAATTATTGAAATTAAGTACACGATTCGCATATAAAAGCTTTTTTTTTTTTTAATTTAATTAGCTTACAAGGGTATTTTAAAAATAAAAATTGGTAACGTGTAAATTACGAGAATAATTTCAATGATTTGATCTGAAATCTTGATAAAATAATATATTAAAAATTTAAAATATATTTAAACATAAAATCGATACAATTAAGGATGTCAATACATACTGAAAAAAATACAATAAAAACAGATTTAGCTATTAATGCAAGGGAAAAAAAATCAAAATGAAAGAAAGCACTATGTCATTGCATTGTTTGTAGTTTAAAGCAAGAGTGTGTAATTGTACAAGAGTATATTTCTATTACCAAGTCATGATAATTTCTCACAATACATGTCTCTCACTATAATATAATTGACTTGTACAACTCTAACTTGTTGTAGTATTCTTGTCATCAGAAAAAAAGAAGAAAAAGTGTCATTTTCTATAGAAATTCATGTGGATCAAACCATTGATTACATTATAAAAAAAAAAAACATTCACGACAGTTAATGATATAGATAATGATATCGTGATTCACCGCACGAATCAGTCGATCAGATCTTAGTTTAATTTGATCCACATAGACCTAATTATTTCTGTAATAATTTTTTGTTTTTCTGTAATATTCTATGTACGTGAGTAGAACTTTCGCAACCTAGCGTATAGAACTAAAGCAAGGAAAGTGCCAAAAAGACAGAGGGATCCCCAGACAACAAAAGTTGTCCTATAGCATTCCATCCCCATGCACTTGCCATCTCCATTACCTTCCCTGCGATAAAGAACTGCTGCTGAGTACCCAAAAATGAAGGAACCTATTGGGATATTGGCGACCACGACATTGTGGTTGACACTGAAATTCTTTGTGCCAAAAAGCTCACGAGTTGTTGATACGGAGATGGAAGTGATTGCCCCAGTACAGACACCGATAACAGCAGTGCTGATGTAGAGGGAGACGTTCGTTGTGTTGAGGAGCAAGAAGAAAGCTCCTGCCATTGGAGCCATCAATGCTGCTACGCAAGCTGGTGTTGATGTCAAATACCTACTCCTGAAAAAGAATTGAATGAAGCCTTTAATCTCCTGAACCACTGGCTCGACAGATGGATATTTTTGGTTTGGATCGATGCAGTAAAGGAAGGCATATAGCATTGAGTAAATCTATAAAAGTTGGGTAGATCATAAATGTCATAGCAATGCCCTTTATGATTTTGGGAAGGGACAGGATCGATGAAAATGCTTTTCCTTTTCCCAACTTTTGTGATCAGCACGCAACAACAAACAGTAGCAGGTGCCTTCTACAAGGTTTTTGAAAACATGAAGGGAATTTACATGTACAAACTCGGAATAGATTGAATTTACCTTGGCAAAAAGTAGTCCAAGAGAGATGGCATGAGACGGCCAAAGAAGCCAAATGAGGAAGACAAAGAAACTAGAGAAGAAGTAGCTGAGGAGCCACGAGACTCAGCTATCTGTCCCAAGTTGTTCAAATAAACTAGCCCAAGTGTTGCACCGGAGAAATATATGGAGAAATACAACCAAAAATCAACTCTTTTTAGCATCAACATCGCCCCAATTTCCTCCTTTACGCCCACCTCAACTTGAGCTTCCCTTCTATCATCATCTTCCTCTTTAATCCCACTCTCTATTCTCTCAACTTGGTCACCAACATTCTCCTCTATGTAAACCTTCATCTCTCCATTTAATAGCATATCTCTCATCTTCTCTGCTACAGGAATTGCAAGTGGGGCTAACAGGAACACTAAGGTACCAATGGCATTGGCTAATGGAGGTATCCGGCTTGACAAGGAACCCAAACTGCTGACAACAGCATAGACTCCTGTGGCTATTGTTATAAAAAAGATGACTATGAACCCAACTTTCATGTTCTTGCTAGTTTCAACATTAAGATGTCTAACAAAAGGTGAGGCCATCACACAAACCAGTAAAGGTAATATAGAGTTAAGAAGAAGATAGCCTTTGGCTCTTTTGGCAGGAGAAGAAAACAAGGCATCAACAAGCACCGTGTAGACTTCAGCACTTAATCCTTGATAGCTAGTGGTTATTCCTACAGCAACTTGGCGATCAGAAGGGAAGTTATGGATGCTAACAACATAACAAACTGTGTTGAGCCAACAAATACTGTTTCCTGCCAAAACAGTGAGCAAGAAAATATGGGCATAAGAAAGAGACGAAATTTGGTTTGTTATGAAGAGATACTGCAAACCATAGCCAACCAAACCAAGAGCGGAACCAATCAAGAGAACTAGCCATAGAGGAAGGTAAAGAGCAGCAATGCCAGAAAAGAAACCAAATAGTTTTCCAGCATCTGAGGCAAAGGCAAGGTTGTTTAGCTGAACTTGAGACATAGAGAGGAGTTGTTTGAGCTGAGAGGAGTATGCAGGAAAGTTGGAGTTTGTCCCGTTTACAGACTGAAGCCATATCATACCCACAAGACTTAACCATTGAAGGGCTTTTGAAGGCATGTTTAGAGGTTTATGGTTAGAAATGGGTTGAAATTGGTCATTTATAGGAGGGTGAATCTTGTAAAATACGTCTAAGCCGAGCTCAACCGTGCAAACTCCCTTCATTTTATTATTATTATTATTTTTTAATGAAAGTGCATGAATATATTAAAAATAAAAATATCCAACAGAAAAGTAGTTAAAATATAAGAGTAAATTATAAATTAATCCCTTTTATTTTGAGAAATAAATGAATCAGTCTTTTTAGTTTTAAAAACTAATTATTTAATTCTTTTAATCAATGTTCGCCACAACTAATTTAATATTTTATAAAATATCTTGTTTTTCATTGATCTTTTCATATTTTTATTTATATTTTATTTCTTTTTTATTTTTTAAAATAAAAAATTAAAATAAATTGAAAAAATAATAAAAATAACTAAATAGTTAATTTTTTGAAACAAATAAACTAATTAACTCATTTCTTGAAGCGAAAGGGACTAATTTATAATTTATTCTCTCTCTCTCTCTCTCTCTCTCTCTCTCTCTCTCTCTCTCTCTCTCTCTCTCTTTATATATATATATATATATATATATATATATATATATATATATTATTCTATAAAAAATCAATAAAAGAACATTATTCCAATTAAGAGTGATTTCAATATTAAAGATAAGGTCATTTCATAATATGCAGATCGATGATAAACTTAAATAGAAAATAAGAATTCAGATTTCATTTCTCATACAGCTATGAACATGTATGAAAACTCCACTGAATCATAAGTCCATCTTGATTGACTTTTTTTGATTTTTTTCCTTGATTTCAATCTTTGAACGATACAGTATTTTGATTGACACCTTTCCGTTATATTTCATTCAATTTAATCATGAAATACTACATGTTTTCTTTGAAAATATCAAAAATCATTAGAAACTCAAAAGACTATGTCGAATGTTAATTTCTTGACGATAATTATATCCTATTTTAAATAATGTTTCTATCATAATATTATGGATCTTGATTTTTAATTTTTGCGATCAATTATGATCTATGGATATTTTACAAAATACATATTTAACTCACATGTCACTTAATAATAATAATAAAAAAAATGTAATACAAAGGAAAGGATATCAGTCAAAACATTCTATGATTCAAGGGATGAAGTCAGAAGAAAAAATTAAAGAGTTGGGAACCGAAATAACCAATAATTTGAAGTGAGGGCGTTCGTTTGGATTTGAAACGTTAACAGTGAAGAAAAGATTTATTGTGGCTGTACTAATTATAATATGTGGTTATTCATCAACCACTAGCTGCCTTAACCATTAATGGTATTTTGTGTGTGAGAGAAGCATATAGTTGAGAGAATAGTGAGCACAAACGTTATAGCTGTAAGCATTGATTTTGCATTAGTGCTAACTTTACAAAACATGTCACATCGTGACATGAAATAGATGATGACGTGAGGCTGATGGTGGGGTTTCGTTGATGAATATGTAGTTGAATTGGTATTCGTATCTGCCTCCTTCGATATATCACTCTCAGGTAGCTAGGGTTTAAATTCTGATTTTTTGCCACAGGAAATGGACATGGGTTCCACGACAAGGGTTTGGCCTTTCCCATTTTGTTTAAAAGAGTCAATGCTCCAACGTTTCACATAAATTTATCCGGTAGTTTTTCATTAATTTAAAATTAGACTAAAGTACATAAATTGATATAGTTTAGTAGTTTTACACTCCATATATATATATATATATATATATATATATATATATATATATTAGGTGAAGTACGTTTGAGTCTTAATGACTTCATTTCATTTGATTATTATGCAATGAATGAATGTTTCTCGTGTTATGTAGTTTAAGACTCACAAATCGTTTGATGGGGAAAAAAAAAGGACTAAAGTATCCTAAATTTTCATTCAAAGATAATTTTTATTTTAATTTAGATTCTAATGCATGTGAACCATTAAAAAAATAATATGTTTTTTTTACGTGCGTTTAATATCATTTGAAATTCGTCAACATGATAGAACGGCTTAATTGTGGATCCAAACAAAGATTTGGAACCTAAATTAAAATAAAAAAAATTTAAAAGTCTTTTTTTTTTGTTAATAAAATATTATCAGTAATTTTGAATTTAATAATTTAGATTGGGTGAGATAAATAAAATAATGAGTTAAATTGTTATCATATTTTTCAACCACTAAATTATGTCTATTCAATTTGAATTCAGAAATATAAATTTAATATATATGATACAAGAAAACGCTAAAGATCTCAATCTAGCTAAATTATTCCTCACTCAAGTGTAAGGGCAGTATACCTTTAAAATTATAAAGAATATTTAGTGTTAAATGATATACTAATTAATTTGAGAATATTTAAGATCTTAATCTAAATTATCATCATTTATGTAAAAATAAAAAAATAAAAAAAGGACGCACCCTTAAAATTATCAAAAAAATTTAATCTTAGTTAACACATAAACTGATATGAAAATATCCATAATCGTCTAATAAAATAAAAAACGAGTTCAACCCATTAGATGGAGCATTAGCCCACTAGAATGGGTAAAGAAGTAAATGAAACGATGCCGTGTATGCGGAGGCTGTGTACAAATAGAACGAGAGAGAAGAAATTCTGTCTTTTTTGATATTTTTCTTTGAAAAATATAAATAAATTTAGTGGTATGGTATTCAAGCAATTGCATGCTTTCATAGTATAGATTTCATAGAGACATTTTGTGAATTTTTAGAATTTAGTGGTAAGATGGATTTATTAAATAAATAATTAGGTATTTATCTAAAAGGTTAATTAATTTTTTTTTTTATTGTATTGCTTTCTTATATAATAAATTTATGGATAAATGACTCGATCTATTTTTATGTGATTGATCAAGTCTTTAATTTTTTTTTATGTTTCTAATTGTATATGTTATGTTCATATATAATATCTAATTTTCTATTATATCTTTTCATCAATTTTTTCTATCCAAATTCACATAATTATATATTTCATTTTAAAACTATCATTGAGTTATATAAGAATTTTGATTTCTTTGAAAAAAAATTAGAAACCTTTTTTTTTAAAAAAAATTCTAATAGTTAATTAATCTTGAAACCTTTTTATTTCTTAAAATATTTTGAACAATTTTAACAAATTTTCATATTATATATATGCTTATATAACTGAATGATAATTTTGAAATAAAAAGTATAATTTTATCAATTTGAGTGAAAATAAAAATAAAAATGAAGTACATATTGAAGAACTAGATATTATACAATGATATGATAATAGACACAATTAAAAACACATTGACATATTAAAAATTTGTCTAATTATATAAAGATGGATAAAATTATTTATCCTAAATTTATCTCGCAGTTAACCCTATAGTTTTCTACCCTTTTTTTTTTTTTTGTTAATTGGAAATGGATATTCTTGTAATTCTCATTTTAAGATTGATTTATTTTTGCACTATTGATTATTGTTTGTGTGTAATAACTTTAGCCATTTTGCTGTCCCCTATCCGTACAGCATCTTACTTAACCAGCAGGACTCTCCCACCTCCCTCGTTTTTGAGCCATGCAAAACTCTAGGCTGTTAATTCAATGCTGATATCATTCTTGAGATCAATGTAGGGCAGCCCAGATTCTTTTGACCCATCCATATCCATTGGAAACCAGATCTCTGTGGTTAACCTTGAAAATATGCAAACCAGAAGTAGCAATTGTAACTTTCTTTCCTTTCACCAAAAAGGGTCAAAGTCTATATCTCATCTACGATGTCATATTGGCGTCTCTTCCTGCATGATCCAATGTGCCCAGAAACCATCGAGACTAAGAAAAAGTTTAGATAAAACTGCAAGTAACTGACCAGCCAGATATTTGTTCCAGGAGTTTAATCAATTAAGGAGATAATTCCACTATAAATATATTAAGTTTTACCCTTTTGTCAATCGGATATATAAATTTTATTTTTTTCGTTTGAATATTTTAATTTTTTTCAAAATAACCAATCAATTATTTTCTATTCAACTTCTGTTAATTACTATATTCTCTGATAACGTGTTTTTTTTTTTTTTTTACAAACTAATAAATTGTGATTTTATCTTTTTATTTTTGAAAAGAATTTTTCCTCTCAAATTATTTTGTTATTTTCTAATTTTTAAAATCATAATTTAGTGATCTGAAAAATAAAAAACACGTTATTAGATAATAGACTAATTAATTAATAGAATTAAGTTAGATAAAAAAAATACTTGATTGGTTGTTAAAAAAAATTGGCATATACTGAAATAAATAAAAAAATTATATATTCGATTAAAAATGTTAAAAATTAACGTATTTATTATCCCATTAATTAATACAAAGAGAGCATCCATGGCAGTATGATGGCCTCAAATTCAAGAACCTGCTGGAAGTATCCTAACCGGGAGTGGTCACTACCAGTGATTGTAACAATTAGTTTAATAGCAGAAATTTTTTCTTTAGAACCATTAATACATGTCTTAAACACGGAAGGTGCATGAATCAAAGCAAATTACCTTGTGGCTACCGTTGTTTACGAGGCTCCCGAAAATTAATGCTTGAGATTTATTTTGATTGAAAATGATGTGAGTTATTTATTAATTTTGAAGTTATTATTTAAGTCTAAAACGTACTATGTTTTAAGGATTCTACGATGAGAAATTGATTATGTTTTTAGAAAGATAGCAATCATTCAAAAGGTATACCCTTTCTAAAAAATGGTACTACGTCTAGTTAAAACTTAAGGTTTATATTTTGAAAATTTCTATTTTTGCCGATATTATTCATTGTCAAAATTTCAAGTTTTATTTCCTATGCTAAAGTAATTTTTTTTATTTGTGGCGTCATGTTGAACCAATTGTTTAATCCCTACGTCGGACGTCTCGTCAATTTAACATCGAATTTAGTTTAAATCTTGACATAATTGGCATGTCGGAGAATAACCTAATTACCGAGATGTGATTGATTTGAATTAAAATAAGTCCTTATTATATGTGAGACTTTGTTAATTTTTCTCCTAGTGTTTTCCCATATTTTTTTAATCACTTTTTCATTTTTTCATTTTTAGTGTTTTCCTTTTTTTTTTTTTTCTAGCATTTTTTTTTAATCTTTATTTTATCTTTCTTTTTTATATGTTTTCCCTAGCATTTTTTTTCTTATATTTTTTTTCTAGCATTTCTTCTTCTTTTTTATCTTTTTTTTTGGCATTTTTTCTTTTCCCTTTTTTTTTTAATCTTTTCCCTAGTATTTTTTATATATATATATTTCCTACCATTTTCTTTTATATTTTTCCTAACATTTTTTTGTGGTAGCTTTTTTTTTTTTTTTTTGCTTATTATTGTTATTATTATTGTTGGTGGTGGTGGAGAATCGTCATCAATCCCTAAAAATTAAGAGACTCGACGATTCGTCACCCTATTAACTACTTAACTTAATTATTGAAAAAAATCTTAAAATCAAACATTGAGTAAACAAATTCAAAATATTAAATCTAAATTAAGCATAAAATGAAAAAAAAATACATACATAAAAGAAATTAAGGGTTAATTTAGGAATTAAATGTAACGCTCGTCAATCGAGACCCCTCACTCGAAGTGTCACAACCGAACGGATCAATACTAAAACTTATATACTTTTTATTTTCTTAAAATTAAGTTTATAATTTAATCTTATTTACCTTTAAATATTTTAATTTAAAATATGTCATTAATAATATATAACCATAAAATTTTCTCATTAACATAGCGGAAGCGTTATTCTAAAATTTCATCATTTATAAAACATTTCTCATCATAATTAATCATTCCTAAATAATCTTATCTCAATATTCATACTCAAATTCTAAGTAAAAATTTACAACATTCATAAGTTTAACATCATTACATTTATTATTTTAAAAATAAATATTAATTTAAAGCATAACCTAATCGTTAGGAACATGCACGAGTAGGCACAAGAGTCACTCGGTCATCGGAAGCAGCATCAACATCCTCAACATTTGTATCATTACCTACACCACAAAATGGATGTGAGATACAAATATCTCAATAAGTGTAACATGCATGATTTTACATTAAAACTTTTTGTACATAAATGTTTTTAAAATTCTTTTCCTCATTTAAACCCGCCGGAAGATACTAACACGGGTTAGCGAGGTCTAGCCTCAATAAAAACATACATACAAACATTAACCTTAGCATTTAACGAGTCAAGCCTCAATTTTTAAACCTCAACATTTATGTCTCGATAGGCAATCTCAACCTTTAAACCTTGATATGCATTAAAAAAAAAAAAAAAACCTTATTTTTTACTTAAAACATTTTCTTTCAACTAACATGCAAAACATATGCATGCATATGAATGCACCTCAAGACCATCGTATCACATCAATCACATAAAAACACATAGCATTTACATCTATGATATAGGTGAGTTGCACTTACTTAATTTGCTTACGACTATTGTTTATCATAACCTTTTTAAAAAAATCGATACCTCGACTTGATTCAATACCTTGAACATACACGCCATATCACATAAGAAATTGAATATTATTATTTTATCTCTAATTATATAATTTTTATTAATTCCTATTCTTTTCTTGTAATTTTTTTTTAATTAAAAATCCTAATTAAATCATCAACTCTACTCTAATTTATTCAATTCTCCTCTAATTATATTCATATAATCCAATGTTATTAAATTTTAACTTGAGCTTTTCAATTCTTATTTAAATACACTTAATCATCAAATATTCTAATAAAAATTTAAGATTTTAATACTAAAATATAATTTTTACATAATCAATACTAAACTATGAAATTTCGAACTCAATTCTATCTAAAATCATATAGAAACAAATAATTAAATTTAAATATTTTTCTTACCTTGAATATTTAATCACCAAGACTTAAATCTTCTTTCAAATACTTTTGACTTCAGTTCTTACTCAATTATATTCGCTCTCTCTTTCTTTTTTGAAATATAAGCTTATGAAATGACTTTCCTAAATAAGGAGAATGACACCCTATATATAGGCATGAGAAGTTAAAACGTTTGAGAATTTTATGTACATGAATAAAAAATAGTAAAAAACCACTAACTTTCTTCTTTTATGACCACTAATTGGCTTTTTTTCATGACCATTTTCTTTTCTTTTATGGCCACTAATCTTTTTTTTTTTATGGCCACTTTCTTTTCTTTCATGGCCATTCATGTCTCTTCTTTAATTTTAATATATGTTTCAAAACTTTTGCTCTTCTTTCATAGCCACTAACATTCCATTTAAAAGCTATTATCATTTTATTATTATTTTATTAATTATTATTGCTATTTTAATTCTTTAATTCCTAATAGCTTAGGCTAAGATTGTCGGACTAGTTCCTATCTATAAAAATACCATCTATGATATCCAAAATTATATATTATATCCTAAAAATCTATACCTAATCATCACATCATCTAAACACACACACACACACACACACACACATATATATATATATATTAAATTGCATACATAAATAAAGCACATTTACACACATATACATATAATATATTATCATGCAAAGTTTTTGGTTATTACGGTAAAAATAAGGGAATTGGGCTTTTTCGGGTCGGTGGGACCTCGGTTCACTAGGCTAGACCTACTATTAATTTTCTTCCCTTTTTCTTTCTTTCTCTTTTTTTTTTTCGAGCCTCGGCTCGACTTATAGCTAAGCAGGGCGAGCTTAGCTAAGCCTAGCCTTTCTTTTGCCTCACCTAATTCCCCATCCCTAATAGATTTTTCATTTCACCCAAAACCATCAATCAAAACTTCAGCCCTTATCTCCTTTTCAATTCTTTTGTCTTTCTTTTGGATCAAAACCTTATTTCTCTCATCCTCTTTCTTCTTCTTCAAATGAACCCAAAACCTCTCATCTCTCTCTCATTCTCCTTCTTTTCCTTCGAACCCGATCTATTGAACTCATGTATAAAGATCGAACGATCTCTTCTCGTTTCTCAAATGAAAGAAAACCCTAAGTCATGTCTTCTTCTTGTTTTAAATCCCTCATTAGAAAACCTCTTAATCTATCCTTCTTCTTCACAAACTAAAAAAAAAAAAAAACTAAGTTTTGAATCCTTCCTCCATCAAACCCTAACCCTAAATAGATACCCATAACCAAATAGCATAATCGTAGATCAACCTTCAAAACCCTTTTCCTCGAGAAATCTCCAAATCTCTTCTCCTCTTTTCAAACCCAAAAAACAAATGGGTTATTTGTTCTTCCTAAGTTAAAAACCCAAATCTTCATCCCTTCCTCTTAATTAGTGGTTATCGAGTTATTAATCCTTCCTCAATCTCTCCTTTTTTTCAAATCCCTCACCAAATCCCCTAAATCTTTTTTTTTATATCTCAAAATTGTGAACCCTAGATTTCAATTAGTTCCCTAATTGAAACCTCACCCATACTCAATTTCTATAATCAACTAACCACAATTAATACCAAAACCCTTTCACTACCTCAAAACCAATTTTTTTTTTTTTTTTTATCTTACAAGTCTTAATTCAAAGGAATTTTTTTTTAGGCACTAGGAGGTTTTGGTGTGATGTTAGTGATTTCATCACCACCACACTCGATTGATCATAGTTGAAGGTGCAAATAAAGTGATATTATAAACTTTTTACCCGGAGAGTTGATTGAGGGAATTTAGGTAAACGAAGTGCTAGCAATAAGCATTGGCTACCTTAATTAGTGAATAAGGTACTTCGGGATCTAGGAGCTATAGGTGCTACGATTCCATTGTCTTATTTTACAGCTTTGGTAAGACTCCCTAACCAAGGTATAAATTTTTCGATAATGTGTCTTTGTCTCACTTCTTTATGGAATTTCCCCACGCTTTCCTTTAAAATTTCTTTTGTCTTTCCTACAATTCCTTAATACCCCTCTCAATTGTCTAATTCCTTCAAAATTGTCTCTCCCAAGACCCTAAATTCTACCCATTATTTATGCCCAAAACCATCCTCCTTGCTTCTTGGATTAATTCCCTTAAACCCCACACTTCCTCACAAAAGATAATCCTCCTAAGCTCCTGTTAGTTTTGGCTTTATATGAACAAAGACAAATTATAATTCCTTTGTGCAAATGCCTTACATGTCTTGTGTTTGTTTTTATTGTACAGGTTGTTGTATGTTGTTGGAGATATAGGTGCGGATAGACTATTTTGTCCCTTTGGCCTATTATCTTTGTTGATAAAGGTGAACGAGTGCCTAAGGATGGGATAATACAAGGCAAACGTGCCATGACAGAGTTGAGAGAATTTGGATAACAAGTTATTCGGGCTAGTTTCAAATTGGTCATGTCATATGTTTCTCATGTCAATTTAGGTTCTTGTTGGTATAATTTTATCTCAATTGTAACCCTTGAACGAGTAATTGTGGTCCCTATACCTTGTAATTTTAATCCTAAAATTTTCAATTACTTTAATCATATACTTAATTACTTTAATTTCAATTCTATTTTATTCAATCACAACCTTGATGTAATTAGTTTTTTATATTTTTTTTATATTTTTTATTCTTTTTTCCTTTTTTTTCTTGTTTATAGTGAATTCTAATATTAAAATAAAATAAAAAACAAATAAAAAAAACTATAGTAAAATATAAAATAAAATAAAATAAGAGAAAAAAGAAAAGCATTTAAGGGGAGAGATTTTGGGTTATGACATACCTTAGTCCTTCATGACCTCTTAATTAATTCGAACGTAAAATGCAAGATCATGCATAAACTTCCCTAATCTACAATGATGCCTCGTGGATTTTAGAGATGTAATAAAAACTTGTAAGACCATAGTTTAAATCTCGGTTCGCGAGAATATTTAAAAATCTACCTTTCGATTTAAGGAACAGTAGTGTTGAATCGAAGTGGATACACTCCTATCTTAATTTTATCTAAATTCCTTATTAAAAAAAAAAATCTTCATTAGATATTTGAAATTGGGTTCCATCCAAAAGATGTAACCCTTATGGTGGGTGACCCCTTCTCAACCTTATATATTAATCATATTTGGTTTAATTATTCAATATAAGATATATGCTCTAACATTCCTTCTCACTTGCAACTCATTTTTTGGGGTATGTCAAGTGGATTGGACTCCATGATTTTTTCTATTTGAGACTCTAATACCATATAAAATTTGATAATTGAGATTGAGTTTCATCCACAAGATTCAAACCTTAAGATAGGTGACCCATTCTCAACCTTATATATTAATCATCTTCGGTTTAATTATTTAATATGGGATATGTGCTCTAATAATATTTTACTTTGTATTTTTTTGGTTTTTTGTTTTCAAGTATTTTTGTTCTACATTGGAGACATGGCTAATTTTGTTTGGAATGAGAATAATAAAGTTTAACTCTTTCTAACAAGTGCGATTCTTGAATTCAAATTCTGCACATTAATAACAAGTTTATTTGTAATCATCTCGCTTATTTTATATTTTTTAAGAGTAAAATTGCTTTAATAAGTTAAATAGCTAGCCTTGAGTAGGAGAAAAAGAAATGTATCAAATGGATGCTGTCACTTTAGAGCATTTAATTTCTATTTAGTACAAGCGCAAACTTCTGGCCATGAGCAATTCAATTATGTTGCTATTTTCCTGCCTCGCTAATTGATAGGCACGTAAGCTACTTGAATTCAGGGAGAAAAAGGCAGCAACAAAGTCAATATATAAAATGTTGAAGCAAAAACTGCAGTCGGCACCGCTTACCCAATCATGATATCATAAATCACGTGGAGAAACCCTAATTTTGGGTTTGGAGGGAGGGACAAAAGATATTTTAAATTCTGCAAAAGGAGAGTTACACATGTACAGAGGATAACCACAGGCTGAGAGCTAGCTCTGCCATTAGTGAATGTGTTCAATATTGATGAAGCTATCAATACAAGGATTCAATGCTGAATTGACATTTTGGCTATGCAGGTTAATTTCCAATCTGCAGGGTAGATGAAGTTTTGTTTGGCCTGAAACTTTTAACTTGAAATGGTAACCAAAAAGGGAAAAATATTGATGTAAAGAAGAAGATATTGCCTGTGTATGCATGGAAAAGATAACTAAAAGCTCAGTAAATTACTCCATTGATTGATTCGGGTTCGGCCTCGTCAAGGTCTGGTAATGGCTATTAGCAGAAGTAAGGAAATTGAACAGGACACTTAATCCTTGCCAAGGATGAGGTCAGATTTACTTTCTAAGATAAAATCAATACTGTACAAGTTATGGAAAGAAACTGGAAGGAAGTGAAATAGATTCCTATTCGTTATAGCCTGAATATTTTCTCTGAAACCTGCATATTCCTTCAAAAATTGTGCGTTGAATGTTCTTCAGTTGTTTTTCTTTTCTTATTGAGTCTGAAAGTCGTCTCTAAGAGGCCTTTGGCTACCACAACTCATCCTTCATTCTCCGTACCTCGATCGATTATGGCTTCTAGCAATACTCTGTCTGTGTGTGTGTTTTTTTTCCCTTAAAGAGGGGCAAAAATTAGAGTAAATTATAAATTAATCCCTCCAGTTTATAGAAACGAATTAATTAGTCCATTTTAAAAAAACTAATTATTTAGTCCTTCATGTTTTGATTTTATCAATATAATAATTTAATCATTTCATCAGTTTTTTATTAAATCAGTGATTTTTATTTTCAAATTGTAATTTCTTTGATTTTTGGTTGAGAAGAGAGAAAGTGAGTGAATAAAAGAGAAAAATAAAGCATCAAAGAAAGTACAATTTGAGAAAAAATTATTAATTTTAAAAAAATTGATGAAAAGACTAAGTTATTGATGAAATTAAAATATAAAAAACTAAACAATTAGCTTTTAGAGCGAAAATGATTAATAATTTGTTTCTCAAAATGAGAAGGACTAATTTATAGTTACTCACCAAAAAGAAAAGGGGGATGATGACAAGTCTTGTGAAGCTTCATTCATTTTTTTCAATCTCGCTAGCATACTTGAAAGAAATTAACTTCCATCAATTATTTTTTAAGTATTATAAAATTTCTCGTCAAGTCTAGTTCGATGGGGTATTTAAACTATTAGGGACCCGTGAATATTGGGAACCAAACAATGGCCCCTAGCAAGGCCAGTCTCCAGTTTCCCAACTTACCACTGACCCACTCACTTGCCACAGACCATGCACACCCCTCTGTGCCCATGTTCTTCAATTATTAGCTCAAAATTCCATACATACTATCCGATCATTTATAGTGAAGATAAATTGAAGCAAGCCATTATCCTGTTCAAAACAAAAATCCAACTTAGTGACTGCAATGTTCATGCCAAAGGTGAGTACAGATAACCTGTCTGATTGACCATGGTTGAAATTGTACAAAGATACATGAGTTTGTTGATTTTTGGCCTTACTTGATTTGGAATTTAGCAATAACATAAAATGTGATGTGCCATAATATTTAAAATTCTCAACAATTAATGTCTCAAATATTGAGGTAAACTGACCAAAAAACTTATGACAAAGTAGTAATAAGTTTCTCTACAAAAAATCACGGGTCTGGATCCTCATTTTTTAATAGTTAAATTTAAGAAAAAGCTATATTTCAGAAAAAGATTAGAATAGCTCTTATTCTTTGTAGTGATGGCTAATTCAGATCTGTCGTAATAATATGATCTCGTCTCTTATTTCACTAGCTATTAATGCTAACTTTCTATAACTTAATTATCACTATAAGAAAATAGTTTGTTTGTGATCGTTTTTAGTGATGATATTAAAACTCATTGCTAAATCGGTGAATTAGTGACGGTTTTGAGTAAATGATTGTAAATTTGTTTAATGTCATAGTTTTTAGTGACGATTTTTAAAAATCATTGCTACAAACCATGAATTAGCGGCGGTTATGTATAATCATCGCTAAATCTGTGACTTTTTAAATAATGTTAAGTGATGGTTTGTGATTATTAAGCGACGGTTTACAATAAACCGCCGTAAAATATTTCCAAAAATGTGACTAATTATGATTACCTATAATTTTTTTTTAACGATGGTTTTAACCGTTGTTAAATGTCATTTTTCGAATAGCGTATTGACATAGAGTGTAGAGTCCTATTTATGACAATATATATATATATATATATGTATAGGTAGATCGTGGGACACTAACAATGGCATTGAACTAGACAGATAACAAATATTCCAGCTTATTAATTCCTGCTTGTTTCAAGGGGGCCGGAATATATGTTGTGTCTATGGATGGACCATGTAGGACCTTGTATATAAAATTCACATGGAAGGATTTCATGCTTTGTTTTGGTAGGAAGTAGCTTTATTATCCGGTTAATCATTTCGGATTTAAATTCAAAGCGAGATGAAGGTAAGAAATTCCTTATAAATGTACTTCTAGTTTGGATGCCTATGATCTATCTAAAACTAGCCGAAAGATATCCGACTGGCAGACGAAATTCACAAAGGACTTACAAATGTTGAAATTATAGGTTTTGATTCAACTATTGTACTTCGTTTGTTTGAACTTAAGCACTTTTCCATGTGCCTATGTCGGGCCTGGAAATTAAATACTGGATCACCCAACTTCGGTCTATGTTCAGTCTATTTTTTGTACATATCGGTAGTTGAACATGTTGACAATGGCGCCAGACGGTGTGATCCAACAATGTGAACGTACAATCACCAGTTATTCGAAAATGTGTTCAGATTTCAGGTGGTATCTGATGTACAAATCCACTGTTAAAAGGGAGTGTCAAGGTTCAAGCAAACAATGTAATATATTTGGATGACACTTATGATCGTATAATCTTTAACTGATCAAGAAAATCTATATAGATGAATGTTTAAAAAGATGAGACTCTATTCGAAATGTAAGCGAAAAAGTATATTTTATGGAAGAGAAATTTTATAATACATCAAGAGTAATTAGTGACATGTATAATAGTTACTTCATGAGTCTATTCGGGAAGAGAGATAGATATATAAAAAAATAATGAAATTACATCTATACCTACTAAAAGTGACAAGAAGATTTTTACGTCCGCTTAAATTTTTTTATTTTCTCTCTCTTATTTCTCTCTCTCTCTCTTTTTCAAAATAGGCCCATGAAGAAACTACTATACATGCCACTAGTTACTCCCGATGTATTATAAAATTACTATTTTACTAAATCACTCTTGTGAATGTTTCAAACGATCTTAGCTGGAATAACAAATTCGGATGATCGAATCTAGTTTCATCAATTAAAAGTGACAGATAGCATCATTAAATGATAATATGCTCCTAAAATCAGTTTTGTCTAGCCAGCACCAATCATGATGCGATCTTATTCTCCCAATTGTGATATATCAACACATAAAAAGAAAAATTTTGTTTCTTAACTAGATGTGAAAGGTTGTTGACAATTAAAAAATAAAATTTCCTACCCATCCTTTCATATAACTCGACGAGGGATGCACTTGGCTATATAAATAATCAAGAGACTTAAATTTTCAAGTTTTGAATCTTTTTATCAATTTTCATTATTCAACATTTTTTTTCATACTTGAATCACTGAATCATGGTTTTTTCATGCCGCCACCCTTCTTCTTGTATTGATTTAATCATTGACTATATATAATTTGTGTTAACCCACCTTTTTCAAAAGAGTATTTTCTAAGAGCATGCATTAATTAATATAAATGTAATGTGGTAATCCATAATTTCATATTTTTTATGATGAAAATTAAAATATTTTATTTACATAAATTAACGTGTGTCCTTAAAAAATATATTTGAAAAAAATATATTTAAACTTGTGACCTCTAAGTTGAAATTACAAGTTGCATGGACAACTTTAAAATAATAGAAATTGTGATTTCAATTTTTATGATTTTAATAACTATTTTGTTTATGGGCCCTAAGCTTTCAAAACCCATCTCCGTTTGCATGAGACTCTTTGGGCTGCGGGCTTTGTGGGCTATTGGATGGAGTTGGCCCAATTCCAGAGACCTCCAGTCCTTAGTAGATCGAGAAATCCGTAGAAAACCAATCTATTAAATAAAACCCCTAAATTATAAATAAGTTCCCCTATGGTTTCGAAAAATAAATATATTAGTCCCTATATTTTCAAAAAAATAATTATTTATTTTTTATATGTTTAAATTTTCTTATAATTTAATTTTTTAAGTTATTTTTATTTTTCTATAAAAAATATAAAAAATTAATGATAAAAGATGATATATTATTTTCTTAAATAAGTAATATTTTACTAAGTATGATGATCATTAGTCAAGAGAAACCAAAGGACTAGTATTTCAAAACTAAAAAGGACTAGTTAATTAGTTTCTGAAAACTAAAGGGACAAGTTTATAATTTATTTCCTCTTAGCCCTCAAAATTCCCTCCGTTTTAAAGGAGAGAGAGAGAGAGAGAGAGAGGGGGAGGGAGAGGGAGAATTACTGCAACTCCAAAACCCTAGAATTCCATGGCGACAATCGGCGAAACCTCCACTGCTCCTCCTCAATCGAAGCCCGTTGTTGTTAGGGTTAAACGCAAGTCTCACCAGTCTCGCCTCGACGCCTTCTGTAAGTCATTAACAACTTTCTAACTTTCGTTCTCACTCTCGCTCTCTAGCTGACTGTGCACGCGCGCGCGGCATATAGGGCTTGAAATCAATGAGAGACCGACGAAGCGGGCGATGTTGGATTTGGAGAAGTTGTCAATTACTAATTCTGTTGATGCTAAAGGTAATATTTTGAGTTAATTTAATTTTAGTTGTTTGAATTGAATTTTGTTAGTTTTAAAGGAGAATTAGCTTTTTAGGTTTTTTTTTTCCTTAATGGAAATGTTTGATGAAGGAAGTAACTACACTTTGATTTTGAGTCGTGGAAAAAAAATGGAAACTTTTGAGAACTTGTCATTTGGGTATTTTTCTTGGATTGAAGGACTATAAAGGAAGTAATTTTTGTTAGTGTTTTATTTTATTTGGGAAATTATGGAAATTATTGCAACGTATGATGTTCAACAAAAGATTTTGAGTTGCAAAGTTGTGAAATTAGGTTAAGTTGGATATACAGATGGTTTGTTCTGTTTTTTTTTTTTTTGGTAACTAATTTGTTGCTTTGTTACAATTCATGGGTGTCATTTCGATCATGGGTTTTTGGTTTTATATATCTTTGTGTGGTGATGTTTACAGTGGAGGAGTTGGCGGCTAAGAAAGTTTTTGTGAAGCATGTTGAGACAGTTACTAGCACGGACACTACAATGGAGATAATACAATCATTTGCGGTCAGTGTGGAACTCTTTTTTTGTTGTTTATGTCTATAAGTTTTATGAGGTAATCATGACCTTATGAGTGCCATGCTAGAATATGCTGCTTGTATTTGTTTTTTTTTTTTTTTTAACCTGTCCTTTTTACTAGGCAGTTCATTTCCTTTGCAAATGTCTAATTTTTGTCGTATTGCACCTTTTAAAGAATGTGTCGCTGTTCGTTTGCAGTCTAATTCTGCTAATGTAGTTGAAGAACAAAAACGGACCATTAAAAAGTATAGCGTAAGTTCTCTTTCAACCAGTTAAACTTTGTCAATTAGTCTGATTATAATTTCAGATATTTATGCTATCTAACACTTTGTGCATTTCCAATCTAATGTTGGCAGAAACAAGAGCAGTCGAGATCCAGACAAAATCAAGAGGTATGCTTCAATTTATGCCGACTTCTTTCTTGATTTGTACCCAATTGGATATGATTTCCAGGGATTACTTTTCAATCCTCCAGTTGATGCATTCATGTGCATCACAACTTCAGTTATCAGTTTTTGGTTTTCCATCAAATGCTGTGTGTCATTTTTTTCCCCATGATTATTGTTCAGCCTCTAATTGCAATACACGTACTTTACTCGGAATTGATGCAAATTGATGAATTTTATCCTTTAATTTCTTCTAGAATACTTGTGCTTCTAGTGTCTGAAATCCCTGTACTTCAATTGTATGAGATAGCAAACAGACAAATATTTATGATGGTAGACTAGGAATTGCATGTCACTCCTATGATTATCTTAGTATTTGCAGAAGGCTGATGTGATATAATCTCTGCTTGTCTCACGATCAACCCAACCTGAGACCTTTTTTAGGTCTTTTGAGATGTTTTAATTGAAATTTTATATCATTTCAATTGTGTCTTAATAGTTCTGAAAGTCAGCCTGAGAAGATACAATTTACCCGAGTCTGTTTTTTCAGAAAGATTTTGGTTGGTTTGTGCATATCTGCCTTTTGATACCTGAAACATGTACAATATACCACGTTTTCACAATGATTGCAAATCTTTTTTCTATTTCTCTGACATTTGTAGTCATTTAATCACCCCCACCACTTTCTGGTAGGTATTGGCATCAAATGCTCGCTTTGAGCAAATTTGGAGGAACCAAAGGGGAAACAAAGATAAAGCACTGCATGACATGTGTCATTTCTATGATGTTATTCGTGTTGACGAAAGATTCAATGAGGTGCAAGAGCATGAGTAAGTTTTGTCGTTATGGAATTCATTAGTCTTTAAAATGTACAAACCACAGGTGCAAGTAGTTCAATTTCAATGTTCCTATTGCAGAGGTGTATCTTTGGAGGAACAGAAGATTCTGTCCAGCTATCTTCCTCTCCTAAGAGATTTTCTTCCAAGTGCTGCTGCACAGGTCGAATCTGATATCCGTGCTTACTTGTCCAATCAAGGTGTGCTTTCCATGCAATCCCTTTAGAAGATCATAGCCTGATCTATTTCCTTACCTCTTTAAGTTTAACCAGGTCTCTAGAATTAGAATTGGTTATGATTGATCATGTTCTTCAGTGTTATTTGATGTGTTCTTGTTCTTATGAATCAGCTGTAGATGATTATGTGTATGACTACTACACTGTGAAGGATGACATGGACATAGATGACATAGATGTCACTAGCCCATTTCCTCTGTAAGTGTTGCATGTTCTGTATTTGTTTGGCTCCATCTCTCTTATGTATATTGTTGTCATTGAAACCTGTTTAGCCTTGTTTCAGGGTAAAAGTTGAGGATGAGGATTTCTATGATGGCCCAGATGATGAATCCGAATATGACACTGATGATTCAAATGGTATCATTTTTACTACTTTCTCATTCCTTGAATTCAAAATGGTTTTTTTTTTTTTTTACTTCATTTTCCTTCCCTTTTGTGGTTATCAGCTGAAGATCATCCACGGAATGATTACCCTGATGAATCATCTTTAGAGGACAATGAATCAGGGAGTCAAGCATCTCTTGATGAATCTGAAGAAGGAGAGGAGGAAGAGGAAGATGAGGAAGATGATGCTTCCAGCATTAAGCATTCAGAACCTGATGGTGGTGACAATTTTGATGATGATGGAAGTTATGATGATTTTTATTGGGTCGACGATGATGATTGTCCTGAATGTGAATATGGTGGTGATGATGAAGATCGGAGCTGATTTGATCAGTGAAACGCTGCTCGTGTTCTTGATTCCATGCACTGTTGAAAAAAAAGATAAAGTATATACGCCCAACTCTAACTGAAGCTAAACTGTAGAGAGACATGTTTTAGAATGTAGGACACTGGTCCCTGAACATTGAAGATATACCAGAAAGAAAATGTCTACTAGTTTTACTTGGTAACTTTGAGCACCTTATGGTGCTTATAATTTTGGCCTTGGTGGTAGAACCTTGACTTAGGGTTTCAATGCTTATAATTTTGGCTTTTTCTAGCTTTTGAACCTATGAGGAGAGACATAAGTGTGCTTTTTGCACCAAGCTCAGTGCTTTTTTGGAGAGGTATCTGCAATCTGGTTTCTCCAGGCTTGAATGAGAAGTTTTTGATTCTATAAATCGTAAAAATGTTGTTCAAGACTCCTCTGCTATAAACCTCTGGTTTATTCAATTACCGAAAGTTCAGTTTAACAATTATCATTACTCTATTTTGCACATTTTTACTTATAATCTCGTAATGTCTTACTAAAGTGTAACCTCATGCTTCAAAAAAAAAAAAAAAAATCCCAATCTTGATTCATTTATGGACACACGTGTGCATATGGGTAAGTTTATAAATAAATTGAATCTTGATATAAATTCGATGTAATTAAATAAATATAGTATATGATTGTTATTATTTGAATCTGATTATGATTTGAATGTGTTAACTTGTTTATTAAATAGCTCAAAAATATGGATCTATATGCATTTGGTATGAAATAATTATATAATTTTTGATAACTATAATATTTTAAAATTATAAAAAAAATTAAATAAAAGATTAAGAAAAAAATGTGGCACTAGGTTTAGATTTAGGGTTTATTTATTATAAATGTTAGCAAATGTTCTGTATTTTTATTCTTTTTTCCATCCACACTGACAACTATTTTTTCAAGCAATTACATGATAATTTTTTTTCCCATCATTGTCAAGTCTCAAATTAGTTTTGTTAAAAACTCTCTAAACTTATAAGGAAAAAATAAAAAAAATTAATGAGTTGTTACTAGTATAATATTTGTGTTTTTAAATTATAAAATCTTGATTCATTATGAGTTTTTATCTATTTCAAATTTGTTATTCGTAAAACACTAAGATTTTCTTTCATATCAATCAATTTTTGTCTGGAGTGGGCATTTTTATTATTTTTCTTTAAATTTGTAATCCTTACTTCTAATTTAAATTAATTTTGACCTTTAACATGAAACTTTATTGGGGTTATTTCATTTGTTTTTTTTTTAATTGTGAGACATTTAGATTTTTTTTAATTGATATATTAAATCTTATCATATTTTATTTTCTTATATACGATATAGTTGAAACTCATTTTATATTGATGTATGATTTTGAATGTAGTCAATTTTTTTTTTTTTAGAAAAATTAAATGATAAATCCGACTAATATCCAGATCCAAGAATCGAATTTGAACCCATTAAAATCTAGATTTGAATTGATAATTGCAAATTTCAATTTTAAATTAATAAAATTTGATTTGATGCGTTTATTCAGATCGAAATCTATTATGATCCGATCCAAATTCGATCCATTTACGGCCATACTAGCAGGGACACAGTTGTGTGTTGAACACAAGAGCACATGTTTCCTGCCATGTCACTCTTCTAAGACTGGTGCTGTGGTACTGCATCCATCATGCTCCCACTCCACTCTAAGCACACCATATGCTGCATTTGAGAAATGTATAGTGCTTAGCCTGCTGGGATCAAATCAAGTATCCTTCCTAAGGGACATGGTGCCTGCCGGTTTCCCTTCCTGTGATGCAAAAGGTATCACGCTCAGAAGGAGAAGAAGGTCATGCTTTCATCATGCTTTGGACATCAGCACCTATACAAAGCTAGAATTAGCATATGTTTGAGTAGTAGTTGTGCAGAAAAAAATAACCTAAAAGATGGGATTAGTAACAGCTGAAGAAGGGGGATGCCATCCTATGGAGTATCAAATCCTCCTCTAATGATGTATAAAATGACATTTATTACATTGAAGAGGTAAGAACATAGTTTTAAATAACCTTCAAGTACGTCAATTACGTTATAGAATGACTGTTATGTAATGGTTTCGAAGTATTCTGTTATTGTTATTTTAGTATCATAATAAGTCGTAATTGTGATGGCGACTGTGATGGTTTTTTTAATTTTCTGTGATTTAAAATTATGAGTAAAAAGTCCGTATATGGTATCTAATGATTCAGTACAAGAATTCAACTCACTACTGTAGGTGGACAGGATTGTTTGCTTAGTCATCAATCTCCACTAAACATTCTTACACTTTACTGCTGTCAGCCATGAAAAGCAAACCATCGAAAACGCGTTTAGCTTCCCGGTGGAGAGCCACTTTATGCAGTCTCTCCAAGTCCCTAAATAGGCAAATTGGTGACAACCAACCATATATTGTTAATGGTGATTCAAGTTATTCCGTACTAATGAAAGATCTTTCTGCTATTTCCTTGTGCATGTCTCTGTGGTTGGCACGTTCTGCACAAGTTGCTTCGTGTACAATATATCTTTTTGAATTGTTGGTTACAGCTTACAGTTCATGTATTAAAAAAAAGCTGAGTTTGCTAAGATTTCAACTTCAAGATTTCCTAGCCAGCTCCAAAATTCAAAAACATTCTTTGAAATTGTATAGTGGGATGGGGGCCTTGTAATGATAACATCTTTGAATTATAAATTAAATGGATGAAGCCAGTGATCATGTCTAGTGTTCAAGGCTATATAAGTCATGGAATTGCCAATGTTTATGCACACTTTGAGACTCCAATGGAAAACCACAGCAATACAGCTCTTTTGCTTGATAGAAAAGATATTGTGCTTGTTAAACCTGCAAAACCAACACCTTCAAAGGTTCTTTCTTTCTCTACTATTGACAATGATCCCAACCTTGAAATTCTATGTCATAGTGTTTATGTGTACAAAGCAAATTCTGTTTCTTCTAATAATGGCAATGCTGACCATGATCTTGCATCGAAACTTAATTGCCAAGCAGACCCTGCTTGTGTAATTAAAGATGCTATATCGAAAGTTTTGGTTCATTACTATCCTCTAGCTGGAAAGCTGAAGAGGGACGGTAAAGATAGAAAACTTCATGTCAACTGCAATGCTGAAGGTGTGCCATTCTTAGAGGCAACTGCAAATTGCAAACTTGCTTCTCTTAAGTACCTAGATGGGATTGATGCTGAAACTGCCAAAGAATTTGTCTTCGATTTTCCATCAAAGAGTGATTTTGGTTACCACCCTTTATTGTTTCAGGTGACCAAATTTTCATGTGGGGGTTTCGCCATTGGAATGGGCTTATCGCACTCGGTTTGTGATGGCTTTGGTGCATCACAATTGTTCAGAGCCTTGGCAGAACTTGCTAGTGGTAAAGCTGAGCCCACGGTGAAACCTGTGTGGGAGAGGGAGAGGCTAGTAGTGAAGCCTACTCAGGGACCTCTCCTATCCCCAGTGGACAAGACTTCTTTAGCTGCCTCACCATATTCGATAACAGATGACATTCTGCATGAATGTTTTCTTGTGAATGCTGAGACCATAAAAAGACTCAAAACGAGTCTCGTGAAGGAATGTGGAGATCATCAAGTGATCATAGAAGAAAGTTTCACCACTCTTGAAGTTCTTGGTGCTTACATTTGGAGGTCAAGGTTTAGAGCGTTCAAATTGAACCCAGATGGAAACACCTTGTTCTGTCTAGCTATGGGGATAAGACACCTTGTAAATCCACCATTGCCAAGTGGGTACTATGGAAATGCTTTCGTGGGCACAAATGTGGTCATGATGGGGAGAGACCTCCATGAAGGGCCATTATCTAGGGCTGCCAAGCTCATCAAAGAGAGCAAGAAACATGCTACCGATACTGAAAACATTTGGAACCAAATAGGCATCTTGGACAAAGTCAGGGAGCTAAACTTTAAGATTGATTCAGATAATGGTGCATCCATGATTTTAACTGACTGGAGACAATTAGGTCTTCTGGAAGAAGTAGATTTTGGATGGAAAGGTTTAGTGAACATGATACCAGTGCCATTGAAGATGTTTGGCTTTGTGTATTTGTGTATTTTCTTGCCTCCTTGCAATTTGGTTCCTTCAACGAAAGGTGGGGTTAGAGTTCTTGTTTCTCTCCCAAGAGCTGTCATGCCCAAGTTCAAGGAAGAAATGCATGCTCTCTCTCAGCTTCGTCGTGAAGATGTAGTTCCAATGCTTGAACCTGCCATATTAACTTGATTTGGAATAAGATAATAATGTATGTGATATCTAAATTATGCTACTTGTAATCTTATTTTGATTATCATGCCCTAGAAATATATCAGCATGAAAAAGAAAAAATGCCCCATGAAATTTGTAAAATTTGATTTATTTCTCATATGAATCTTCTATTGCTAGCTTTAATCATTAATAGCCATGCATGAAAAGTACAATGAAAAACAAGTACAACTATGATACAAAGATTTCATGATTATTTTCTGTTTTGTTAAAGGAGAAATTTATGCTCACCAAGTTTGCTGATCAAGATACCAATTTATTTTCATATGAAAATAGACACCTAAAAACTATTTTTCTCAACTGATTTTTTACGAGGTATTTTCGGATCAGATTTTTCAAAATTTATCAATAGTTTATGGCTAATGGCCCATTTCAAAAAAAAAAAAAAAAAAAAAAAAAAAACTTTCCAACGGTGAGAATTTTTGAAATGTGAAAATTAAATTTCTAACTTAATGAGTTCTATATATATATATATATATATATATATATATATATCATTTTACGTATAACCTGTGATGGTATATTATGTCCATATGTACTAGGCAATGTTTGGACTTAAATACTTTTACATTATGTTAATTTCAAATAATTTATATTATTTTAAGGATATCATTGTATTTATTTTAAATGAAAACTTTAAGTACTTCTACATATTAAAAAATATGATAGTAAATTGCCATTAACCCTCCTCATAGGAAGAAGACTTGATTTTGACGCTTGAGGTAGTAGCATAGCGGTTGAGGGTTTACCTTGATGACCATCGAGTTCGATTCTCTTTGCGCATATCTGTCACTCTCGCGGTGTCTTACATATCCATTGAGTTTGCATAGTGTTCAATGGGTTTAAGGATTAGTCGTGATACGCGTAAGTTAATCGGACACACTGAGTTATCAAAAAAAAAAAAAAAAGACTTGATTTTGAGACGTGGAGGTCGACATTTTTTTAGCACTTGTTTGATATTTAAATGGATTCTATTATTTATTATTATTTTGTTTATCATGTGGAGCTCATATGTGATGGAAAGATGTTTTTGCTTTTTCAAAAAATTGGATTAGACAATGAGAAAATCAGAAAAACTACTAACGAGTGCGATTAAACTCTTTGGTACCCTTGTCAACCGTACAAAGTTGAGCTTTTCAGCTGTTTCGGTCTTTACTTTCGAAGTTTCAACACTTCTTCTCACTAATGTTGTTGTCTTTTAAACAAAGTTGTCTATCTGACTGCCTTTTGTCTTTATTCTGATTCGCTTCCTTAATCTACACGAATCCAATTCCATTCCTCTCTTTGCCTCCAAAACCCATAGTTCTTTTGTTTCCAAATGAATTGAAAATCACAAAGCAGTGACTTTTCTTCTTTTCTATGGCTTCTTGGGCTCCTGTGTATCCAGCTGCTGTGCCAATCCCAGTTGATCTTTTTGTCTCCAAGAAACATCCTGGTCTTAATGGTGACTTGGGTTTTGCTGATTCTTTAGGAAATATTGTCTTCAAGGTCAACTTTGATAAGTCTACAAAATCATCCCCCAAGAGGGTCCTTCTTGATGCGTCTGGAAATCCTTTGATCTCTGTGTTTCGGGATGATGTGAGTTCATTTACATGGATATTGAGATATATGCTTTGTTGAGTAAAGATTCTAACTTTGACAACAAATTGATGGTGGTGGATTAGCTTTGTTTGATTAATCTAATTATCTATGCTAACCCAGTTGGGTATTTAGTTCTGAATTGCATGATTTTCTCCTGTTAGAAGATGCCGTAACAGTGTTCAAGCTCTTGTTCTCTTGAGTTCATGGCTATTACTTGCACCTGAAAACCTTGAAGAAAATGATGATTTTAGTTGAAAGTAATTTATGTGAGAATTGATTCTATTTTATGATGATTATATCCTTGATTTTGAAATTTATTATATTGCTTGCACATTTGATCATTAGAAAAGATTTGATTTTTTTTTTTTTGGAGGATGCTTAATAGAGAATCTGGAAATTTATTTTTGGAGTGAGCATTTGTTAATTGTCAAAAATTGATTAATTTGAGTGGTTAATGCACCATATCAGTCTGCTTTAACTGGTTTGTGCATGGTTAGAATCTGAAATGTATTCAATATCTACCATCTGCTGTTATTTGGAAGGCAGATGAATTTTCTGCATCAATATCTTATTCTGTGGAGTCATGTGCACACACTCATATAGTATGCAATGAAAATTAGTGTCTTTAGCTTCGATCATCCATCTGTAATTCAGATGCTTGTACTTGTTATCGCCGGGACATTATGAAACTTCGTTTTAATGGCTTAGCATTGCTTCTCTAAAAACCAGATCTTTCCAATAGATGTCAAGCATTTTTTTTTTTTTGGATGATGTCTAATTAGTTAATTAGGTTGTTGCTTGATTTCATTGGTTGCAGATTCTGTATGATTATCGTTCCGTGGGTCTGTGAGAAGCAACTTGATTTATTTCTTGGTTGCAGGAAGGTTCTTGGCAAGGTTTTAAGGGTGGTGGTTATAGGGAGAACGACTTGATCTTTAGAGTGAAGAGGACTGTGAAAAAGCTTACAAGAACTGAGCTAGAAGTGTTTCTTGTTGGAGAAATTTCGGGAGAGTCAACACCTGACTTTAAGGTAAAAGGTTTCCCCTTCCAAAGATCATGCACGATCTACAGAGGCGATTCCATTGTAGCCCAGGTATTATTAATAAATTGCAACTGAGACTGGCTTAGGATGTTGCCTGTTGAATGAAAAAACATTAACAACAATTGCTATATTAGTTGGAAAATTACAGTTTGTTTGTCTTGTCTTCCTTCAAAGCCTTGAAAAAATCTGTTAAGCCGCTTCGATTTTCACAAGCCATCTTCATAATTATGCATTATTCATCTACATTGAACTGAGGGCTTTAGATCTGTTTTCCATACTTGACACGACATTTGGATTATCTACCCCCTATTGAGGTAGATAATCACAGTAATATCTATAATGTTCAATGTCAATCGCATGAGTAATAAGGTGTTTCATGTTATCGGTGCGCAAATATCATTCTCAATGATTTCCTTTTTCTTTTCCTCTGATCTCGATGGATGCTTGTCTCGAACTATTTATGAATGCAATCGTTGTTTAATCCTGTTAAGAACGTTTGTTTCCTTTGTTTTTTTGTCCCCTCCAATTGTAATAATTATGCATTATTCATCTGCATTTGAACTTACTGCTTCAAATCCATTTTCCATGCATGAGACCACATTTGGATTATCTACCCCCTATTGAGTTAGATAGTCACAGTAATATCTATAATGTTCGACGTCAATCGTGTGAGTAATAAGGTGTTTCTTGTTATCGGTGTGCAAATATTATTCTCAATGATTTCCCTTTTCTTTTCCTCTGATCTCGATGGATGCTTTTCTCAAACTATTTATGAATGCAATCGCTGTTTAATCCTGTTAAAATGGTTTTTTTTTTCCCTTCTGGGTATGATTTGTATAATGCTCGCCAACTAGGGTCATCGTCTACATTCTGCTTAATCTCATGTGGAAATTCCGACCTTTTTTGAACTGGGAAGTTCTACTTATTGTCGTTGTTATCAAATAGAGATTCTAATATCACATTTGATTTGATGCAGACCAGTCTCATGTACAAGCTTCACCAGATTTGTGCTCGCCGGAGTAAATTCCGATTAACCATATTTCCCGGATCTGTAGATCATTCCTTGATTGCATCTTTGATTGTAATTTTCTTATATGGACAATAACAACTGGACTGAGAATTTACCTTTGTACATTATTTCATGCTCACACGAGAATGCAAATGTTGTTTCTTTGGAAGCACAGAAAATATATCATTGCCATTTTTCTGATGTGTAGGTTCAACTTCTTCTTAGCACTGGAAATACAGCTTCTAGCATGGACAGTGACGCATGATCTTGACAGAAGTTACACGAAAATATTTAGTTGACAGTTTTAAAAAAATCAGATAACCAAATAATTAACGGAAGTTAGACGAAAATATTTAGTTGACAATTTTTTAAAAATCTGATAACCAAGTAATAGATAGAAAGTAGATGAAAATATTTTGTTGATAGTTTTGAAAAAATTGATATATTCAAATGGAAAAAAAATAAAATTTATATATTTGATTGAAAAGAAAACTAAAAATTAGTATATTTACAATGAAATTATTGGATTATATAAATAAATCAGCAAACTGTTTTTCAAGTAAAATGTCACGTATACATGTCCCCAAAAAATGAAGCTAGATGACTCGTCATTCAATAGGGTCTCGTCCAGCGACATGTCGTTAAAACTCCCAGTCTCCTTCTCTCTTTCCAAGCTAGAGAAGAAGCTCCAGCTCCAATTCAGAAATAAAAACACAGAAAGCTTCGAACTTTTTAAACAAAAAACCCACAAATCCCTCTCTCTCTCTATACATAAAACCCCAAAATCTATCCTTCTCCGACGACGCGTCGCTTCTGCACAAAGAGAGAGGAAAGAGAATGGGCAGACAGAAAGGGGAAGCAGCAGCTAACAGAAGCAAGTCTCGTGCTTCAAGCAGCAGGTAATTTTGTAATTCTCAATAAAATTTGAGGTTTTTTTTGGTGGATGACAATTTTGTAATTGTTTTGATTTGATTTTGCAGTCTCGCGGCGTCTCTAGTTCCGTCGGCTTCGGCGGCGGCAACGGTGGGGTTCGGTGGTTATATTGGTAGCTCCCGTTTTGAGACAGATGATTCCAGCGCCTTTTTGGTATGCATGCTTTCTTCTCTAAAGTATCTTTCTTTCTCAAGTAAAATTATTTAGGCGTTGGCTTTGTTACTGAATTTTGTATTTTTGTAATTAGAGGGCTCAATAGTGATTAAGTGTGCAGTTAGAGGATTTAATAACTATGATTAACTGGAAGTTGTTTTTGGAAAAAGCTTGTTGGTGGAATTTTGCAATTAATGAAACTAATAGTGATCATCTGTTTACTGGAGATGGTCAATGGAAGCTTGTTGCTTTAATGATTTCTTCTTCTTCTTCTTCGTCCTTTTTTTTTTTTTTTTGGGTTGTTGGTAGGATATAGATGGCGAAGTGGCACAACAATTAAAGCGACTAGGAAGGAAGGATCCTACTACAAAGGTAAGATATAGCCCTTTTTTTCTTCAAAAGAAAAAGAAAAAAATGGGAATGTTTGATCATGGTATGTGAACTATTGTATTAAAGAGTAAGAAGAAGACGAAGAAGCTTATTGTGGTGTTCGTGATTTTTTGGACAGCTTAAAGCTTTGCAAACTCTATCTGCTCTGTTCAAGGAAAAGTCTGGAAAGGAAATAGTTCTGATTATTCCACAATGGGTCTGGTTCTTTTCCTTTGCCTCACTCTTCTTTGGAAAAGACTTTATCGAGATCACCTTTTAAATGCTACTTCATGTTTAGGGATATGAATACAAGAAGTTATTGTTGGACTATAATAGAGAAGTTCGACGAGCCACACATGAGACCATGACAAATCTTGTTGCAGCAGTCGGGTATGGACATTTCCCCTTTTTATAAGATACTTAGCAGGATCTTTTGATCATCCCTACTGTAAGATATGACCTGTTTGGAAATATTAGTTAATGGATGGAATTCTGCACATCGCATGCTTTGGATTGTGATATGACAAAAGTTGTGTTTTACCTTTTCGATGCCATCATGGTAACAGATTTTTTGAAAGTCTTAGCTTCTTTTTAGCATGATTATTTAAGGGTTTCATAATTCTTAGTCTGTGCTAATAACTTGTGGTGGAACCTCTGTTTTCTCAGAAGAGATTTAGCTCCATATCTGAAGTCTTTGATGGGACCGTGGTGGTTTTCACAATTTGATCCAGTTTCTGAAGTTTCTTTAGCTGCAAAACGATCATTGCAGGTTTGCTGCCATTTCTCTTAAGTTTATAAAGGATGCCTTTTTAACTTTGGTTAGAAGAGAGACAGAGACGCTGCTGCTAAAATAATAGACTAACATGCTGAGAAAGCTGAGAAAGCAGTTTGCTGTTGTAAATGCCAAAATGTTTGTACTGTATTTTAGTTATATTCCCTTCAGAAAGGAACGCATATTTTTAATTGGTCTTTGCAAAGTGTTGCTAGCATCTTCATAAACTTTCACTTCCATTTATTTCAGAGGCACAGTCCTTTAATGTATGGTAGCTTCTATGAGCTTTTAGTAAGCAATTAAGGTGCAAGTTTGTGTTGCCTATGGCTTTAGTTATAGTCTTAATGTCTATTGTGTGCAACAGGCTGCCTTTCCAGCACAGGAAAAGAGATTAGATGCCTTAATTTTATGCACATCTGAGATATTTATGTATTTGGAAGAAAACCTGAAGCACACACCACAAAGCATGTCATCAGATAAAGTAACTCCTTTGGATGAATTAGAAGAGATGCACCAGCAGGTACATTATGGTTTCCTTTTATCCCTTTCTTTGGTTGATTATCTGGACTGTTTACCACTGTTTTGTTCTCTGTTTCTTCTTGTTGTTTTTCCTTTCAAGTCATTGGTTCCATTAATTTTTTTAACATGCTGATTCAAACATATCATCTGCAGGTTGAATGATGGAAAAAATGACCCTAAAAAAACGGCTTGAGAGTTTAATTTGATAATAGTAGAAATTATGTTGAAACCTAATCAGTTCATGCTAGATAAGAAGTGACTATCTTTAGTAAAATTATCTTGGAGAAATCCTAGAATATATAAAGTTTGTTAAGTCTTGAAAATTGAGTTTTGACTGGTTGAATTTCAATTATTATATTTCTTATGTTGTCTTTGAAAAGAAAGGCCAATCATAGTCAAAATCATGTTTTTCTTTTTTCTTCTAAAACCTGGTGCGTTTTCTGAAACCTGATGTTTCAATTCTCAATATCAATATATCAACTGCTGATGTTGGGTTTGCTTCACATAGCCACTCAGGTGTTTTTTTGATCCACTAACGAATTTGTGCCTACTGTTTTTCATGATTTCAGGTGATAGCTTCATCTTTACTGGCATTGGCCACTCTTCTTGATATTTTGGTCTGTATGCAATCTGAGAGACCTGGTTTTGAGAACGTAGCCTCAGAACCAAAACATGCTTCAAAGGCTAGGGAAACTGCTATTTCTTTTGGTGAAAAGTTGTTCTCAGCTCATAAATATTTTCTTGACTTTCTGAAGTCCAAAAGCCCCGCAATCCGGTCAGCTACATATTCAGCATTAAAGAGTTTCATTAAAAATATTCCTGATGTTTTTAATGAAGGAAATATGAAAACTCTTGCTGCTGCAATACTTGGTGCTTTTCAGGAAAGGGATCCTACTTGTCATTCATCAATGTGGGATGCAATACTATTATTTTCAAAAAGATTTCCTGACTGCTGGACTTCGTTCAATGTTCAGAAAACTGCGCTAAACCGCTTGTGGCATTTTCTTAGAAATGGGTGCTTTGGATCTCAGCAGGTCTCTTATCCTGCTCTAGTTCTATTGTTAGATGTTCTGCCTCCTAAAGCAATAGCTGGAGAAAAGTTTTTTCTTGATTTTTTCCGAAACCTATGGGATGGAAGGAACCCATCCAATGCAACAAATCCTGATCGTCTAGCTTTTTTTCGTGCATTTAAAGAATGTTTTCTTTGGGGGTTACGTAATGCATCGAGGTGCGATTTCGCTCAGCTATTCTCATAGCATTCTATCTTCTGTTTCATCTAATTGCTTGTGTGCAATAATGGATCTGGTGACCTTTTCAAATATTTTTTGTATTCATTTTAGTTTTATGGTATTGTAACTCATCTTTCTTTGATGTCAGGCTTTGTGATGAGTCAGATTCCATACATCATTTTCAAGTCAGTCTTGTTGACAATATCCTCGTGAAGCTTCTGTGGCAAGAATACCTGTTTTCTATTGGCTCTAAGAATCTGGACAGAGTATCCTCTGGAATACCTGGGAATTCTTTGGAGCATGGAAATTTACCTTTTCACCACGAGGCAGTAGAACCACTGAATATCAAGTATTCTAGGAGTTATTTTCAAGAGTTAGGAAAATGTATTGTGGAAATTCTATCTGGCATTAATTTACTGGAGCATGATCTGCTTTTTACTTTCTCTGCGGCATTTAAGGAACACTGCCTCTGGATGTTTCAGCCGACGGAAAACGCAGAAAGTACTACTGAGAATGTAGAACAGGTCATTAAGTTCTTGTCTCTAATGGAAAGACATTCAGCACGAAAAGGTGAAAGTTGGCCCTTGGTTTATATAGTGGGACCAATGTTGGCTAAGTCTTTCCCATTGATAAGATCTCTTGTAAGTTACTGTTGCCCTACTCGACCCTCAAAATGCTTAACAAGAATTGTGTTTGTAGATTTTTTGGATATTCTGCAATTTTGTTTTTGAACCCTCAAAGAAAGCTTATATCTTGTTTTTAAGACGTGAGCTTTCGTTTTCTTTTATATTATTGTTTTATAACTCATGTTTACCCAAATATTTATTCTTAAATTTTCTCTTGATCTCAGGACACACCAGGTGGTGTGAGACTCTTATCAGTTGCAGTTTCATTATTTGGACCACAGAAGATAGTGCAAGAACTTTGCATCTACTCTGAAGCAGATTCCTCCTGTTCTGTACTTGACGACAGAGACAGAGAATTGGAACCAGAGCTTTTCATGCAAGCTTTCAAAGGAACATTTGTTCCTTGGTGTTTGCTTGAATATAATTCCTCCACCAGTGCTCGACTTGATCTATTGCTTGCATTGCTCAATGATGAATGTTTCTCTGAGCAATGGCAGATGATCATTTCATACGTAATTAATCAAGAAAAATCTGAATCTGAGCCTGGGCTCCTGGAAGCTCATTGCTTAGTTCTGTTGGCAATGCTTTTAGAAAAAGCTAGAGCTGAAATTACGAGGAGGAAGATGAATAATGATTTCAATCACCAGCTCTGGTCGAAACCAGATGAATGGCATCATGAGCTTCTAGAATCAGTTGCAGTTGCTGTTGCCCGTTCCCCTTTTCCCCATATAACTTCTTCTGCTCGCTTTTTGTGGTATGTGAATGGAATCTCACTATAACACATTATTCTGTATAATTGAATGCTAAAACTTTAATCACCATGAAAGTAAAAAAAACTGTAGGCTGCACCATAAGTAGAGCAATAATAAATCACTGATCATGTTTACATTGTATAGTTCATTAAACATAATCTTTTTAATGGTTGCTTTTAATTGTCTAAAAGCTGGTTGGCAACTACATTTCTGAGCTGGAAAGATAGACATACTTTGAATGTGTCCCTAAATGCGAGTCTGCATTTCCAGTACCTGAGGAGCATAAATTGCTAAATTTTTAGTCCTTAATTCTGCTAACTCCATGATCTCTCTGATATGTCTTATCTGCAGTGCGGTCCTTGGTGGCTCAAGCAAAGACAATTGTATATCTTTCACGTCCAAAAATACAATGGTTCTGATATTTACGGAGGTTTTCAAAATGTTTCTTGCTTTTAGTCTTGAGTCCTCTTTCAGTGTGGTTAGGGATTCATGTGCTTTATTAGTTTCTGGAGAAACCAATTTTGCAGTGGAAAATACAAGTTCCATTAACACAACTGAGACAGCTCAGTTTGCTCTACAAGTGCTTGGTGGCAGCATTTTTTGCTTAGAGACAGTCAGCGATCAAATTGAGCTGGTTTCAGCTATTTTGGCTTCAATATTTATTATAGGCTGGGAGCATAGCTTGGAAACATCATCATCAGATGTCCTTAATGACGAATCAAAGGAAAAAATTAAAGCTAGGTTGGGATTTGGTGAATCTTTGAATGGTTTCCGTTCAAAAATGAATGATGAATTCTGGAAAAGCCTCAGCATTGACAATCGAAAGAGATTGAGAAGTAAATTGGTTCATTTTATTAGGCTTGCCATCTTCAAGGAAGATAAACTTGGTGCGAATAAGATCACCTCTCTGTGTTTTTCATGGGTGCTTGAAGTTCTTGAATGTCTCTGCCATGATCAGGATGAGGAACAAAATCTGTTAGATGAGCTTCTTAGCAAGAATGATACTTGGCCTTTTTGGATTGTTCCAAATTTTAGTACTCCAAAGGGATTGGCTAGCTTGGATGCTGGAGAAGTCCGCATTGATATCTATGTGAGTTGCATTTTTACCATTATTCTTGTTCACATGTTTCAGTAAGGATTATTGCTCACTGTTACTTTTTTGTGATCATTTTTATCTTTGTTTGATTCTTTCTCATTTATTTTGTTTTGTTTTTTTATTTCCAATTCTTTAAGGCAACCTAAAATGTGACAAGCCTATTGGGCTTCAGAATTTATGATCTCTTTCTCTGTATCATTTGAAAGCCTATGGTGGCCTTTGGTTCTGTTGTTGTCAGAGGGTCCTTTAAACTGGTCCTTTCATCCAAATATGCCAGAATGCCGTATTTACTTCTCCTCATTGTTTTATTTACTTTTTTCTTCTTTGCTGAGTGAGCAGCTTGCATTTGGCTGGTTTATCAGTTTTCATCCCAACATGTTTAACTGCTTTTCTATCATGCTTAGCAGTCTGCATTTGGCAGAATTATCCAATTTTCATTGCTTGGTAGCCTGTAGTTGGTACTTTTTCCATCTCGTATTTTCTGCAACCCTTTTTCTTCTTCCAATTTTTTCAAAATGGTTTATATTTTTAGTTAGTCTTCAGGGCAAGCCTATACAGCAAGCCCCCTTTTAATAGGCTATAGTTTTATATAATTAAACGTGGTTCTTCATTTACTTAATTTTGAGATAATAATTCTTTGTATGCATGAATGCTTTTTGGCTGATGCTGCAACTGAATCAATTTATCTTTTTGTCTGAAAGATTTAGTGCAATCTTTCACATAGTCGTCTTTGATACTATATTATTTGTTACATTGTCTTATCATTTTAACCCAAAAAAGAATCATCATAACTAATGAATTACAATCAAATGCCAAGTGCAGGCCTCTGGGAATCACAAATTCATTTCTTTAATAGACAAGCTTATATTGAAGATTGGGCTCAGTAGAGTTATAGCAGGCTATGATGAAAAGACTCTTTCATCTCCCCTGAAGGAAACAACTAAAGAAGCGATTACTTCTCGATCCTGGCTTGCTGCTGAAATATTATGCACATGGAAATGGCCAGGAGGTAGTGCTGTTACTTCTTTCTTGCCTCTTCTGAATGGAAATTATCCTCTCCAGGAAAGCCTGTTAGATTCCATCTTCAACATCTTACTTGATGGTGCTCTTGTTCATGGAGGAAGTGGTACCCAAAATTTCTTTAATCTATGGCCTGCTTTTGGTGATGAATTGGAAAAAGTTGAAGAACCATTCTTGCGAGCGCTTTTATCTTTATTAGTCACTCTGTTCAAAGATAATATATGGAAAGGAGATGAAGCTATAAGAGTCTTCGACCTGCTCATAAATAAGCTTTTTATCGGTGAAGCAGTAAACCAAAATTGTTTAAAGATTCTGCCTGCGATTTTCAGTGTTCTTGTACGTCCATTATGTCAGAGAAGCATCAAATCAGAGGAATCTAGTGGTAATGCCCAAGTAGCTTCTCTGGGTGAAAAACGGATGCAGGATACTGTTAAAGACTGGCTACAAAGGATTTTATCGTTCCCATCTTTAGTTACATGGCAAACGGGCCAAGGTAAAAACATGTTTCTTATTAACGAACACAAGATTTTGTTTATGTCATAGTCTTAGTATCATTTTCTAGGATTAGGATAATGTGCCATTGTTAGAACTGAATTAGGATCACATGCCACTATTGGTAGTGAACCAACACTCAACCCTTGCTATCTGTCTCTCCTTTTCTTTTGGTTGGTGTGTATGCCACTCGGTGGTATAGAGGAAGATGAATTTTCCATACACTTGACTGATCCAAGACGATCAAATGTTGATGAACCATTAGTTTGGCTAAATGTAGAAACACTCCTTGTACTACAGGCCGTTCTGATTGACACCATGTCAATATTAAAATGTTTGATTTCGACTCCAGTAGTATTAGGATATTCTGATTAAATCCCATCCATACCAAAGGGCTCGGAATGGAATGAAATGATATGAAATTGAGGGGTGGAAATCAAAATGGCCTGTAATACAAGAGTTGTTTGTTTGGTCTAGCCATTATATTTTAAATTCAAGTGGATTCTTGTATTTAATATTTCATTTAATTAAAATGTTATTTATGCTACTGTCTTTCTTTATCAATCTTAGATATGGAAGAATGGTTCCAGCTGGTTTTTGCTTGCTATCCTCTTAGTGCAATGGGTGATACAAAATCATTGAAGCTGGAGAGGGACATAAGCCCTGAGGAAAGTATACTCATACTTGATGTATTTAGAAAGCAGAGGCATGGTGTTAGTGCATTGGCAGGTTCAAATCAACTACCGGTGGTCCGGATGTTACTATCAAAGTTAATGGTTATTTCTGTTGGTTATTGCTGGAATGAATTTACTGAAGAAGATTGGGAGTTTTTCTTCTCACAATTGAGGCCTTGGATTCAGTCGGCAGTTGTGATCATGGAGGAAGTCACAGAAAATGTGAATGATCTTATCACAAACAGCTCTACTTCTGAAAATTTGGATGTTCTTAAGAACCTTGAGCAGATTGTTTTGATCTCACACCCTTATCCTGTAACTGTTGCTGTGAATGCCTTGGCATCATTTTCTTTGTTTTGTGGTATTTTGGAACTCCAACAACCAGATGCGGATAACTCAAAACCCCTAAGAACAGACCTATGGGATTCTACCAGAGATAGAATCCTAGAAGGCATTCTTCGGTTATTCTTTTGCACAGGCATTGCTGAGTCCATAGCAAGTTCCTACAGTCTTGAAGCTGCATCAATTGTAGCTGCAACTCGGTTTAATAATCCCTACTTCTGGGACTTGGTTGCTTCAAATGTTGTTAAATCATCGCAACATGCTAGAGACAGGGCAGTGAAATCAGTTGAATTTTGGGGGTTAAGCAAAGGGCCAATAAGCTCTTTGTATGCTATCCTGTTTTCCTCTACACCATTTCCATCATTGCAGTTTGCTGCTTATGTTATTCTCTCAACAGCGCCAGTTTCTCAGTTGGCTATTCTTGAACAAGACACTGCATGTTACTTGGATAGCGAGACTAGTGGTGACCAGGACTCAGGTGCCCCTGAATGGTCATCAGAAAGAAATGTCCGTTTGAAGGAGGAATTATCTTCTATGATTGAAAAGCTACCCGATGAAGTTTTTGAAATCGATTTAATGGCGCAGGAACGGGTAAAGTTTCTTGATGCTATCTATTTTTTTGTTTTCATGTTGGAATTTAAATATATCTGCAGTGGCTTATGATGAGGACAGTGAAGCGTTTTAATGAAAAGAATCAAAAAAGGAAGAGAATAACAACGGAATAATTGTTTAACAAGCTCTTTACAAAGACAAAAAAAAAAAAAAAGGAATAAGAATTCCAATTGGACAATCAACTAAAAGGGTAAAAGGGAAACAACCAACAGGGTGAAAGAACTATATTCCCTTTTGCTGTAACTGCTTGCTACTGATAGAGAATTGTGAAATTCCGAAGAACTACCATAAATTTCAAATGATCAAATAGAAGCATATAATCAAATAATAGTCTAAGAAAGGATGCTTGGTTCTCCATTTGCTAATATTGTCCAATTTGCAGGTTAATTTGTTCCTTGCTTGGTCGTTGTTGCTATCACATTTATGGTCATTACCATCGTCATCATCTGCAAGGAAGCGTTTAGTCCAGTATGTACAAGATTCTGCTAATTCAATGATATTAGATTGTCTCTTCCACCATATTCCTCTGGAATTGTGCATGGCACATACTCTTAAGAAGAAAGACATGGAGCTCCCTGTGGACATTTCAGAGGCTGCTACTGCAGTAAAAAGTGCCATCACAACAGGGTCACTATTGTTTTCTATTGAATCGCTGTGGCCCATTGAACCCAAGAAAATGACTTCGCTTGCTGGAGCATTGTTTGGTTTAATGCTTCGTGTTCTTCCTGCTTATGTTCGAAGGTGGTTTACCGACTTACGTGATCGTTCTACTTCATCTTTAATTGAATCATTTACAAGAACATGGTGTAGTCCTCCTCTTATCGTGAATGAATTGTCTCAGGTGAATATTTCAAAATTCCTGGTAACAAATTTTTTTATATTTTGGAAAGTCTATGCAGTTTGACTTAAGTGTTCATTTGAATTGCTTGGGTCAAAGGATAAAACAAAAAGTTCATTTACTTGGGCAAAGATAGATAGTTTCAAAAAGTTTGGCAATCTATTGTTATTTACTATGGCATAGATCTAATATAATTTCTTTCGGTGCAGATAAAGAAAGCCAATTTTGCTGATGAGAATTTTTCAGTAAGTGTGAGCAAATCAGCAAATGAAGTTGTTGCTACGTATACAAAGGATGAAACAGGAATGGATCTAGTTATTCGTCTTCCTCCATCTTATCCATTACGACCCGTGGATGTCGAGTGTATGCGAAGCCTGGGAATCAGTGAAGTGAAGCAGAGGAAATGGTTGATGTCGATGATGATGTTTGTTCGCAATCAGGTACATGCAATGGATGTTATGGATAATCCTATATATGAAAACCTGAAAAAACTTGATTTAGTTTTGATATAACTGATCATGTTAGTTTACATCTAGTCATTGACAGTCCATTAATATTTAATCAACGGGTTGATTTCAACTATCAAAATCAGCATGTTAAGTACTAATATTAGAGGAGTTCAATCCTTATAGCTGATGCAATAGTAACACTTACTGTGTTAAAAAAATTATAGAATATTAATAGTTACTGCAAAATGCATGAATTATGACTCCAGTTTAAATAAATTCCTTGTTGAAATCCAATAGGAATATCTTTCCTTTATTCCAACATGTTCTACATCACAAGGTCTTAAAAAAAGGAAAGTAACAAAGAAATGGGAAGAGGTAATGGATGTTTTTATCTAAAGAAGGGAGATAAATGGTGACATCATTAATTTCAATACACATTCGATAGACAAGAAAATTCTTATTTGTGATGCAGAATGGAGCTTTAGCTGAAGCTATTCAGACATGGAAAAGCAATTTCGACAAGGAATTTGAAGGTGTTGAGGAGTGCCCAATATGTTATAGTGTCATTCATACTACCAACCACAGCCTACCTCGGCTTGCTTGCAGAACTTGCAAGCACAAGTTCCATTCAGCTTGCCTCTACAAGTGGTTCTCAACCTCTCACAAATCATCATGTCCATTGTGCCAGTCTCCATTCTGACCTAGAAATCAATTTTGAGTGATGGATCTTCTGGATATTGCATTTCTGACATTGACTACCGTTATGAAGAAGGTTAGGACATACATGTACAGAGCAAAGTTCATAATCCTGCGCTTTTGTTTTCAAATGAAGGCTTTGTAGGCACATCGAAGTGACGAGAACTTTGAAGTTCTCTTGCTATTTATGTTTTCCTTTGTTTTGGCGCAATGCATTAGAAAAAAGAGAGTGAGTTTAGAAAATCATGGCTGCGTGATTACTGTACATTAATGTGAAATGCTAATTGACATAGTCAAAGCTAGTTACTTACTGTATCAAATTTTCCCAGGAATTTTATCGGAAGTCCTCTTACTACTATTATATACATTTCCATGTTTTCTCGATTTGTTTTGCTTTCAGGCCGGCAGCTTCGGCCTCTTGCTTGCATAATTCTAAGTCATTTAAAGGATTCAGGCATGTCTTTTCCTGTTATACAGTCCACCGGCGTTTCATCCAAATAGCGGCATTATATAACAATCCAGCCAGTTGAATGAAATAAACTATGCTCTTCTCAGTTGTGTCAAACTATGTTCAAATTCGTCGAACCATGGCCTTTCAGCATTAGCAATACACGAAGGAATCTTCTCATTTGTGCTGCATTTCCTTTTGAACAAAATAATACATTCTTCCCCATCACCTCTGACAATGCTTCTCCAGGCACAAAATATTGCCTGCCAAAGTCAGAACTGCAGCAAGGAGAAAGCATGTACAATAAAAAAAAAAGAGAAAAAAAAAAAAAGAGAGCATTTGACTAGATCTGCATCATCTATATCACTGATATAGTCGACCTGATAGTCATATGCATTCCTTTACATACCTACGGTAGTAATGGCAAATAGCAGCTGCTACATCTAAACTAAATCAGGGTAGGCTAAGAAGAGCATCTAAAGGAACATCTGGTAATGGCAAATCGTCACGAATCTTTCCAGCTTCTTTTGAATGCGAAAAGGCACCCACCATCGTGCTATTATGCATCATAGACCTAAAAGCATTTACCTGCAAAAGACGTAGAATGTTACGGAGGGTAAGTTCATTGAGCTTATCAAAGAGTTTGTAGCTCAGTGATAGTGATCTTTTATAACAAGAGGTCACAGATTCAAATCTTAACAGACTAGTTCTGTTCAGAATTTTAAGTGTATAAGTTAAAAAATATAAAAATCATTGAGCTCCAACCTGCAATCCTAGAGTCCACTATATTAACTATCCAGAAGAGCAAGAAAAGCATGTGCAAGATGTCCACGATGAAGGGAAGAAAACAAAACAAAAAAAAAAAAAACTAAATCTCGAGGGCCAAATTCTCGTAGCATGAAAAAAGATGATCAAAACCCTAAGAATATGAGTTCTCTACAAGGGTATATATACAGCATATATGTGCTGATTTCAATTGAAAAAAAATTAATTAGAGTAATATTAAGGCATAAATTTCAGAAAGAAGTCGCTAGAGCATTGTAAACAGTCAAATTTGCAAGGAAGAGCTTAACAAAACTCCCAATCAAAGACTTGACAAAGATGAGCATTTGACACTGACCATTGAGATGTACTGCACATCTCTCCGTCGGAATGGGCATTAGCATAAGTTCAAGCTCAAACTTCTCCACAAGTTTAGTTTTTTTTTTTTTTTCATAGTAATTGTTTTGGGTTGAGGATGAATGTCCAAATTTCTTGCCTATTGACTAATCAATATTTTTTTTAAAAAAAGCTTTTTTTTTGTTAACTCACGCACCTAAGAGTCCTAACGCACCTAAGAGTCCTAGCAAACTAGTATGTTAGAATTTAAATCCGTAACCTCTTTTTGCAAAAGACTACTATCACTAAATTACAAGCTCTTGGTTTTCATTTGAGTAGCATAGTTGATTAAGCAAACAAGAAATATGTCTAGTAGAATTATGACATTAAGTGATCATGTTGCCAGACACCATGAATCCATGTCTCTGTTTGTACATTTGTTATTTTCGCAATTGTGTTTCAAGATCATGAAATGATTGCATACCATCATCAAGTGTGCCAATATGAACTTGCAACCATTATCAACTTAAATCTAGAAAAAAGGACCAACAAATTAAGGCTTGAAAATGAGAACTATTATTACAAGAAATCAATCAAAACTACAGAATGTGTAACTGATCCAAGTAAAGAGCATGCTTGAGTTACAAGAATTATCTGAACCAAGCAACTCAATACTCAACATTGTAAAGAAAATTGCCAACTGTGGTTTTGCTACTCTAACTGTTGTCATCACATTAAGGATTCAAAAAGTGGGGAATTGCATTTTGCTAATCTCACTTTTCGGATGCGGAAAAGGCAGAAAGTGCTACACAGCTTAGAAACCAAAGGCTGCAAGATAGAACGGGCAATTGTGCCAAACTGTGTTTAAATTTGTTCACGAATAGCATCTTCAATAGGTCACTGCATTAGAGGAAGTAACCCTCTCATTTCTGCTCCATTTCCATTCGACAAATAATATATCTTCTTCCAGCTCTCCTCTGTGAATGCTTCTCGAGGCAATAATCTTTGCCTGCCAAAGGTAACAAATAATGCGAAGTCAGAACTGCAGCAAGGAGAAAGCATTTGGCTAGATCTGCATTATCTATAAGAATCCTACCAGTTGAATGAGAAAGTAAGTGTGCTAAATAACTGATATAGTCAACCTGGTAATCATACGCACTCCTTTACATACCTAAGGTAGTAATGGCAAACAGCAGCTGCTTCGTCTAAATTATATCGGGGTAGATTAACACGAGCATCTACAGGAACATCTGGCAAATCCATACGCAACTTTCCAACTGCCGTTGAATGGGAAAAGGCACCCACCATCATGCTATTATGCATCATAGACCTAAAAGCATTTACCTGCAAAAGATGTAGAATGCTACGGAGTGTAAGTTCACTGAGAACCCGCAGTCCTGGAGTCTAATATATTAACTATCCAGAAGAATAAGAAAAGCATTTGCAAGATAAGATGTCCATGGTGGAAGAAAACTACATCTCATGGTCCAAATCCTTATTGCATGAAAAGGATGACCAACACCCTAAGAATATAAGTTCTCTACAAGGGTACATCTACAACATATATGTGCTCATTTCAACTGAAAAACATTAGAATAATATTAAGGCATAAATTTCAGAAAGAAGTTGCTAGAGCATTGTAGACAGGAAAATTTGCAAGGAAGAGCTTAACAAAACATCCAATCAAAGACTTGACAAAGATGAGCATTTGATACTGACCATTGCAAGTTCTTTAGCATGTACTGGTCGACATGAACGCATAGTTACTGGTTCTTCATACTCACTGAATGTAAACCAGTTATTATACTGGAGAAAAAGTGACAGCAACAAATTAAAAAAAAATACATCAGTAACTTAGAAATGACTATGAAAACGTTCTAAAACTTAATTCATTTACAGAACTTAGTGACAGAATGTGGGAATTTGATTCTAGAATGTGTCTCACCTGATCAATTGCAAAGAGGACAGGAATATCCTTCACAAGTGATAACTCTTTCCTCAAGCGAACCACTACCCCAACAGCAGCATGTGTGTGCTTGATTCCTATTTGAACCAGATCATACAAAGTCGAGTTTTCAGGCACTGGCATTGAATCGACTCCTTTTAACAATCCAATTCCAGCACCCTCTCCAAGTGGAACGGGATCAAATATATGGCAAGGCAATTGCTTCAAGTGAGATTCATTGTATTTCACAAAATCCTGCAAAGAAACAACCAGTATGAAAAATACAAATTTTCACTAAGAACATTGTATACATGAGGACCAACAGAGAAGAAACTAATAGAAAAGTTAATAACAAGACACATTCGCCCATTCTGAAGAATCATTTGTAGAAAAGAGAACCAGGATCATGAATTATATTTTCCATTTTAGGAGGAGGAGTGGGGTTGAACCTAAACATGTTGCATGAGTAACCTTGGATTACCAATCAATGATTTTTGGAACTCAATCACATAACTTGCAAACAAAATGAAGAAGATATGGACCTGCCTCTTCATCTTAATTTTTCTAAGTAAAAAACTAATGTCATGGATATCAACAGTCCGTTACTTATGAGAATAGGAGTTCAGCAGATCAGACCATGCATACTTCTTCAATCACATTCATTTGATAAAATAAATGTTTAAAATTCTTACCTTGAGAGCATTTTCGGCCTGAAGAGGTGTATCCCAAAGACCAGTGATTGGGTTTTTATAGACAAATCCACCATGAGTCCACTCCCTTCCTCTGGGAACATAAAACACTAGCCAACCTTCTTCACGAGCCCAATGAACAAGCATAGCAAGCGCTATACTCTTTCCACAATTAACAGGACCATCTAATACAATCTGCTTTCTAACTTTCGGACCTGTAAAAAGAAATTGATCAACTTACAGCTAGCATGTACCTCCCACGCCCGCCATTTATCTTATCAATATATTTACACAAATAACTATCTCTTTGCAACTTTACAGATAATTTACCTAAATACACAACTATTTGTCCACATCAAATCATAAAGGTTAGGAGCATCCATTGAAGTCCTACTCGAGATTTTCAATAATATCTACAGGACATACTAAATCCTAGAATTACCCACATCACTGAAAATTCAAAACTATCACCAATTAGCTCTAAATATGCAAAACTAAACAAATACAAATGACATGATTCTATTAATGACCTTATCAAACCCAAAAAACAATAACGATAATAACAAAAAACCATACCTTTACCATCGGAAGAGAGCAACGGAGGATCAACAATGCGTCTAAAATTATTGCGAAGATCCAGAAAACTCTGTCTAACAAGCAATGCACTCCTCATAGATTCCTCAAACTCCTTCACCATCCCCGTTGGCAATCCCTCTGGCAACATCTGATTCAATTCCTTCTCGCTTCAAATCCCAAAACAACAAAAACAAAATCCCAATTCAGCCTAATAAACATACATTAGTACTATATTTTAATATATCTATCACATTCAACAAAACCAAAACAAAAAAACCATTTGAAATTACGTAAAAAGAGACCCAATTCAGCTACATAAAGACATAAAGACACAATCTTTATATACATTCATACGAAATTCAGGCACACAAAAAGAAACCCATATCGAAAACACACAAACGGCCACAATCTTTACATAACTAAACACATTAACAGCTAAAAAAAAGACCTGAATTTGAAGTAAGAGCAAGTGTCTTTGCGTGTAAGCTGAGAGAGAGAACTAGTATCAGTAAACAAAGGTCTCCCATTAGGACCCACATTAAGTGAAGGGTTATTCTCATCTTCAGCAAGACGACGAGCACGAAGCACTCTCTCATCAGTACTCCCTCTGGTGTCAGCTACAAAAGTTTTTGAATCATCAAGACCAGAGTTTTTTGGGTTCTTAATGGGTTTTTTATTGTTGGCTTTGTTGAAACCTTTTGCAGCTGAAGATTTGCCTGATTTGGAAGAAAAGTGACTGTGAAGTGGGGATTGAGAGATTGGAATGATGGGTTTTGGATTCCATTGAGGGTTTTTTAGTGAGGATCTCACAAGAAACCTTAACATTTCTGGGTTTTTGTGATTTTTATTATGATTTGTTTCTGTCTTGTGGTTTTGTCTTGGTGAGGTTTTGGGTTTTTGAGGTCTGCGTGTGAGGAGGAAGGGCATGTGTGGTATTTGGAAAGATATTGGGGTTATTTTGGAGATTTCAAAGGATGAAGATTTGGGCCTTCTGTTGTTGTTGTGGAGCCCAAATTTAGCTGTTGGCCCATCGAGATGTCATATATAGTGCACATCTCTGCTTGCTCGAAGTTCTCCACAAGTTTAAATTGCTTTTATCCAAATTTCTTACCTAATGAATTATTAATGTAATATGAATTTCTCCACATTCAAAATTATATATATATATAATTTTTCGATTTTATACATATAGATACATACGTTGTCTTATTAAATATTATATACAGAAATATTTATAGGTTTTTAATGCATCTATAAATACACATATATATACCTAAGTATATCTAGTATTCTTATTTTATATTGAATAATAAATAGTACTCAGATAATGGATGGTCATAATCTGAAAGAGGTATAAATATACAAAACTTTTATCTAATTTATAATGAATATAACATAAATATCAATTTTTGTTTCGAAAATGAGAATACGTGAATATACTAGAAAATTAATCTATGGATGGATATTCGATCATCCTTAACATTAAGGGATTTGGAATTAATATCTATTGAACAAAGAGTTTAACGCAGTGGTAGTAGTCTCTTATAAGAGATCACGAGTTCAAATCACAATAAACTAGTTTTGTTATAAGTTTTATATGTGTGAATTAAAAAATAATTAAGATACATTGCAAAATGTTGGTTTAAACGACACAACTTGAGTAATCTCTTATAATTACTAAGGCTTAGAAAATATTAATTGAAACATTACCTTAAATAAATTTTATCAAAAGCAAATGAATTATGCCAATGTTCGAATGGAAATTTCAAGGTTGATTAAGAGATAGATTTATCATGAGACAACTAATAACATAAAATAAGGATATACTAAACCCACAAGAAAAAACATAAGTGATTAAGACTTAACTAATTACTAATTAGGATATGGAGAATTGGATAACTTAAGACTAATTGTGGTTGTGGAGAAGCACTCATATTGGTGCTTACCACTTGTACACACCACTTATAAAAATATCAAGAGAAAAAGTAAATCAAAAGGATAGTAATTATATGCATAATGCATGAGGATGTTTACAATATATTACTAATTAAGGAACATTTTATAATAATAACAAGTTGTTGATCCAGTGCTAAGCGAGTTAGTTTTTAGAAAAATTTCTTATCAATATATAGGTTCGAATCTTGAAACTGCATTTGTTAGAAAAAGTTAAAATCTATCACTTTCGTTTCAAATATAATTAATTCTATCTTTAATATGAAATATGAATACCTAGATAAAAAAAAAAAAAAATCTTACAATGACTAATGGACCAAAGGATAGGAATCACAAGTTTGGACAGGTTTAGGCTAAAAAATAATCTAATAATCGACCAAAAATAAAACATATTTTTAACGTTATTTTTTTCCTCAAAAAATTAATAAATGTAATTTTGGTTGATGCAAACGTTAATCCAAAAATACCTAGTATAAGGGAACATCCTAGGATTACATAAATCCACATCAGTGGTGTTTTGATTGTACTCGCAACTAATGCCCTCTCTGAATTTTGTTAACAGAAGGTCAAGGACCCAACGAGGATGCCAATGTGGAAATCACTTGATAACAAGCACGCAATTTACTGTTTGACTGAATCCTCAAATGCACTGTATATGCTTCAATTATGGTAATAAATTGAAAGGTGGGATCATTTTATTTTTCGATTTCAGAATAATAGATTTTTAAACAATTTTAAAAATATATTCTTCACATCAATTTGATATATTTGTATTAAAGAATCATCTTACTCAAAATCATAAACATAACATTTATGTTTGAAACTTACACAGATTCATATTATCTTGTGTTTAATACTTAAGAAAGTGTGGATGGTGAGACTTAAACTCGGGATCAATTGATCAACCAAACTACGATGCTATATTAAAAGATTATTTCATAAAAAAACTTAAAATATGATTTATATTATTCTCTAATAATTTAAAAAAATAATTATAATTTTATCAATTTATCATAACAGAAAATCAATCCGTCCATAATGATTGAATAACATTGCTTCTTCAACTTCAACTAAAGAAGTGTTATATAAAATTATAGTTGATCAATGAATTATTGACAATGTTTGATGCATTAATTAGTAATGGAATTGTTATAGTATAGCCATTTTCGAATAAAATAATCTTGTTATAAATTATTTTTTTAATTTTTCTTAAATGGCAATAAAGTTGCAACGTATGACTATAAGAAGATCCTAGGGCCGGGGTCATAATCCTAAGGGTCAAAATGCTGTGTGCTGATCACTGACTTTGCTAGTTTTTGTCAAGGTGACTTCAGAATAGCCGAAAGGTGAGCTTCTTTAAATAATCTCTACCTTTCTAAGGAACTTACGAAATACTACTAACAAAAACTTTATTTGCAAACCCAAATAACATTTAATTGATGAAAAGCTGGTAAAGTTAGTGGGAGTAAATTATGAATTAGTCTCCTTAGTTTTAAGAAATAAATTAATTAGTCCTTTTTATTTTAAAGATTAATTATTTAGTCTTTTACTCGATGTTAATCATACTTAATTTAATATTACTTTATTCTAAAAATAGTTTTTTTTTCTTATCAATCTTTCCATAATATCTTTTTATTTATTTATTTAAATGAAAAAAAATTGAAAAAGATCATAAAATAAATAAATTAATTAATTAATTAGTTTTGAAAACAAAATGGACTAATTAGATTGTTTCTCCAAACTAGAAGGATTAATTTATAATTTATTCAAGTTAGTGGGCACATATTTATGGCACCATGCATATAAAACAGATTATATTATTATTATTATTATTATTATCATAGGCCATGCATGTCATTGTCAAATTTCTATTACGTGGTTCATCTACAGACATTTGCCAATCAGTGTCAACGAAAGAGGTAGTGCCCTTATTGGCTGAGCCTCCTGGAGAGATTAATTTGGTGGCTAAATCTTGGGTTTGAAAATGTGTAACAAGTCGGTCGAAGTTAAAAAAAGCTATGGCATGCAAAGAACCTTTTGAAAATAAGTGATTATGTTATGGATTTAGAAATATTAGTGATGGTCATCATTTAATATTATAGGATACCTAAATTAGGAAAACTTTGGCATCATCGATCTCAGTCTTTTGCCTAATATTCTGCCTAAGAGTTGCCTAATCATATCTCCATTATTCTCCTTATATTTCTATTACTTAACTAATTAAGGTCACTTTATTTGTTTATAATTGGTTAGTTGTTAGTGTTAGAAAAGAATAGAGTTTGTGTTCAATATATATTGCAATAGAAAGAGTGCTTAATGGTTTAATCTATCTTTATATAACAAAATAGTTCTCAAATCTGTAATTATATTTCTAATTGTGCTAATGTTGTCTACAAATATACCTTAAGTTATTAATCTATTCTTTTGATGAAGTTTTCATGCCAAACCATGAGAATTAATTGATCATATAATTTGTATATTATTATTTTTTTATTATCAGGATATCCTTATAAACTAGACAAATGAAATATTTTTATTTAAAAATTATATGAATAATTTTGGTGATTTTGTCTAAAAATCTTGTCAAAAAAATAAATTAAAATCTTAACGTATATAAGGACAGATTGAAGCATTAACCCCGATAGAAAATTAATCGAACCATTGTAGTAGAGATGAAAGATTAATTTGATCTTTTCTTGCACGAAGTGTTTGGAAATGAATTTGTGATGTCTTCATAGATACCGAAAGGTCACTCCCAATAAGCTAAAGTCCCACCCGTATGTATCACTTCAATTTAGGTCAAAAACTAACAAATCATATACATTTATATATCCTTGAATTGTACACATAACGAACAAACACTTCTCTTCTCCATTCATTTAGCTAAGAATACTTCCAGACACATAACAAATTATTTGAGTACTACAATATTATTTTCTTAAGGAAGGACAGAATAAAATTGAGTTTCGATATAAGATTTTATTCGTAGACAAAAAGCATATTCTCTGAGTTTAGGGTTCCTCATGCATGAATAATTAGACAAGACTGATATATTTCAGATATGTATCTTCAGGATTTGTCTAATGATCATGCATTCACACGAGAGACACTATAAAAACAAATATATATGTTCACATGGCTTTGATTTCAACAACACTAAACCAACCATGATTATGTGGTTGATCTTGTAATCTTTAAAAAATTTAGGAGACAAGACATAACTTTAATTAACATAAAGTAAGATTTTTAGGATGTGGAAGCCAATCAAATATTTTTAAAAATTAATTGTATTGTGTTAGGAAATAAAACATATTGTTGTGTAAAATTTTGGAACTTCAAAAATAAATAGATGGATTTTGATAACATAAAAGATTCCTATCCATTTTAAGCCTTGGCATAGATTAAAACCGATGAATTATTTATTTATTATTTATTACAAATAGAATTTTTCCATTCCTATTAAACTTTTCTCACATTCCATGAAATTTATTAACAATCTTTCCGAATATATCAAGTCTATATGGGAAGTATATTCTTAAAATTATTCAGAAAAAAATTAGGCTCAATACCCTCGTCTATTCTTATATAATAAGTCAATTTTTTAATTTTTCCTAAAAAACCTTTAATCTGTTTTTATATTTTGAACTTACTTCTAATCTCTCATCTCTCATTTTAGTTAAAATTTCAACCAAATTAACCATTAATTTACAAATGATATGTGATTTGAAAAAAATATTTTTGTTATTTAGTATAAGTAATTTATATCTACTAATATGAAGATTAATTTTTAAGAATTAGTTAAAAATTTTGACAAAAATAATATTAGAAACTAGTTTAAAATATGAGGATAATTTAAAAGTATTTTTTTAAGGATATATTGAAAATTAAACTATTATATAAGAACATACGAAAGTATTAACTCAAAAAATTAATTTGGATTTATACAACTTCATTGATTTTTTTTAATAGTAAAATGATAAAAAAAAATCTAATTAAATATTGGCCTCAAAAGGATGGCACCTAAAGCTTGACTTTGTAGTTGTAGGCCCCTTGACTCATCACCACTCATGCAACTCAAACCGTCCACATTCTTTTTGCATTCCCTATATAACCACCCCCATATCTCCCATATTCAAATCTCAAATCCAAAAACAACAAAAGCAAAACACAATCACCGGCCTCTCTCTTTCTTCCACCAAGACTACATTTCTTTGTTGTTTAAAACTGGCAACCAATCAAGCAAGCCTGGAGGAGATCGAAGGAGAACATAACAAGAGGGTGGTAGTGGCCCTATATGATGCCCTAGCCAACAAAAACATCAAAATGGCACACCATTTGCTAGCACCTGACCTAGAGTGGTGGTTCCATGGTCCACCAATCCACCAACAACATTTGATGAGCTTGCTCACTGGCCAATCATCATCTTCATCAACAACACCAAACAACAAATCCTTCACCTTTCACCCTCTCTCCAATATTGTTGGCTTTGGATCAATGGTCCTTGTTGAAGGGTTTAACAAAGATTGGAATGTTTCATGGGTTCATGCATGGATTGTGACGAATGGGATCGTTACCCAAGTTAGAGAATACTTCAATACTTCTGTTACTGTCACTCGTTTTGGGGATGGAGGATCCTCCATAGCATCATCACATGCTATTACTACTTCTCAATCTGGGCCTAGGTGCCAAAGCGTTTGGCAAAGCAAGGTCTCTGATAATAAGTCTGTGCCTGGTCTTGTTTTGGCACTCTAATCAATGAATCATTAGGGTATGAAAATGCTAATTAATCAAAGTTCATGGTATATATGTCACAATGTTGCTCGTTCTTGATGGGTGAGGAGTGTTTAATCACATGTTTAATCTACTTCATGTGAGACTTTGGTTGGTAATTACCATATAGTGGGTTGATTAAGTTAATTTAGTCTCATATTTTATGTTCTTATAAGATTTCCCGTGTTTGTATATATGTGTACTGGAAAATGATGGACTAAATTAAAAATTAATCCGTCTCATTTTAAGAAACAAATAAATCATTCATCTTGTTTTAAGAATTAATTATTTAATCACTAATGTTTTAATTTCGTTAATAATTTAGTCATTTCATCAGTTTTTTTTTGTTAAATTAGTGATTTTTTTTCAAATATTCTTTGTTTTATGCTTTATTTCTCTCATTCACCTATTTTTTTCTCTCCTCCAAAAAAAAAATTGTAATAAAAATCATTAATTTAATAGAAAATTGATGAAATAACTAAGTTATTTATTGATGAAATTAAAGTGTGAGAACTAAATGATTAATTTTTAAAAGAAAAGAGACTAATTAATTTATTTTTCTAAATGAGAAGGACTAATTTATAATTTACTCAAAATGATGTGCTTCACCAAAGCAAAATGACAAAAAAGGAAAAGGAAAAAAAAAAGTTCACATGATTAGAAAATCATATGTGTCAAATTGTTCTTCCACATTTTGATCTTTCTTGTATAATTTCTGGTCTTGTTCCAATCTTGCATTCTTTAATTGTAATTATTGTCTACCACCAGATTTGATTATCAAACTCTCCTTCTTAATTTGCTTGGTGACATTAGAATTTGTTTAATTAAGTTGCTCTAAATTGAATTAAAAAAAATATTGATTGGTACGTAGAAAAGCAATAGTTTGTTTTTGTATTTTGTGGTCCATCCACTTCGCAATAGTATTTTAGCCTTAGTGGGTATGCTAGCTGAGTAATTATAAATTATTCTATGTAATTTTGAAAAACCAATTAATTAGTCTTTCTATTTAAAAAAACTAATTATTGAATTTTTTCTTCATTTTATGTTTTTTTTTATAATTTACTTCTTTCATTTTAAAAATAAAAAAAATGAAAAACATATTATTGAAAAATTGATATATGAAAACGATCCTAGTTAAGGCTTTCTCTAAATCACAATTCCCATTCATTCTCTCTTTTAGAAAACTCAGCAGTCACAACAGCTGGTTGCTACTCAATCTATAATTTAATTCTAGGCAATTTGAACTTTATAATTTTCTTCAAATGTTTTTTTTTTATTAATGCAAGATATTTTTTTTATATATTATTTCCTATTGATGGCGATCAATAGTCTTTTTTTTTTTTGCAAATAATTTCATCAATTTTTTTTTTTTTCATAATGGGTGCTAGCTTATTGTATATTTTCTTACATTTAAGATTATATCTGTTTAACCTATAAGGAGTTGGTTCGATTGATAGAGAACATTTATTCTATTTGAGTTCTCATGTTTGAATCTCTCTATTAGTTTGTTTGATTAAAAGATACTATATGATAATGCATATTTACGTCAAATTGGCTCCACCACTCGCAGAGATACCTTATTTCGACTATGATATAGATGCGATAGTATCTTTCCACCCGTGTATGGATATGACAGACTCCCATTTTCCAGACGTGCATGCCTTAAAGTTCTTTGGTTTTTTATTTTTTAATTTTTTTTCAATAGAGAGTGGCATAAATGCTCTTTCGGATTTGGATCCTTTCCTGTTTCAAATACATTTATGCTCTTTTTTTTTTTTTTTTTTGTCAGGATAACAAGTTGCAAATGGATGTACATATGTAGAACCATTACCTTTTGGTCAGGGCATGCATTAAATTACATACAAAACTTACAAGCCGGTGGAAAATGGAGAAAAAGGACACTAGATTAGGACAAACTTACAAGCCTGTGGGAAATGGAGAAAAAGGAGAAGCATGGCTATATACACATCCATTCCCGTCCACTGACCGATAAATCATTATTGGAAGAATAAAAGAAAACTTTAAAATATAACAATAAAAAATTTATTCTTTTTATTCTTATTTTTGGGTTACTAATGTTTTCCTTTTGATTTTTATTTTCAAGTTATTGTATTTTAAGATAATTTAATAACTCACAAAAAAGAAGATATAATTTTTTTATAACTAAAACTCTAATTACATCTTCATTAATTAATTTTTTATTTCTTTTTTCATTAAATAATTTATCTTTATTATTTTTTTCTTTATGAGTAGTGGATCCCCAATAAGGATGACACATGTCTATTTATGAAGACTGTAATCAATGATTTAATAACAAGACCCTTAACCGAAATGTTCTTGTAGATATAGGCATTCAAGTAGAAAAAATAAAAATAAATACACTTGATTTAAAAAAATGAAGGCACAAATCCTCAAATAAAAAATACTTAAACTAGAAACAGTTGATTAGAAAATTCATATAATTGCATAAATTGAATTTTTTTTATTGCATCTAATAATCTCTCTTGCTTTTCTTCTTACAATAGACATTTGTTTTTATTTGTTTTTATTTTTTATTTTTTATAGTACGATTATTTTTTCCTAAGAAAGAAATATATAGTGTGAAAGAACCCCTTCCCATTTTCCTCTTTTCTTTTGACTTTTGATCCACAATTTCCTTATTTAAGGCTGCATAATGAAGTCTTTCTCTAAATCACAATTCTCATTCATTCTCTGTTTTTGAAAACTCAGCAGTTACAAAAGGTTGCTACTCAATCTATAATTTATTTTTTGGCAATTTGAACTCAATAATTTTGTTCAAATGTTCTTTTTGTAATTCCAGATCTTCTTTTTTATATATTATTTCCTATTGGTACGATCAATAAGGTTTTTTTTTTTTTTTCAAATAATTTCATCAAATATATATATATATATATATAATGGATTCTTATTGCATATTTACTATGTAATATGTAAGAATATTATATTGCTTAAGATTATATCTATTTAGTCAATAATGAGCCAGTTCGAGTAGTAAGGAAGCTTTGCTTTGCTTCATGCATGTCTTAAAGTTAATCTAAAACATCTGTGCTCTGTTTTTTTTTTTTTTTTTTTTTTTTGCGATTTCCAGTAAATTTGTTAATTATTTAATTAACAATTTTGAGCATCTTCATCTATTTTGATAGGTGAAAACAAAGAGCAGAAATGTTGAAGGCATTGCTTCAGGTAATAACATGGATTTGGTGGTTGCTTCAGATAACAACATGGGTTTGGTGGATTGTCATAATTGTGCCAGCTTTGCTGTGGCCATCGGTAAAACAAGAAACACAGACACTCCGTTACAAAACAATAACCTTCAACTTTGAAGGTGCTACCCCTGCTAGCTACTCGGCATTTGTGAATTCTCTGCGAAATGAAGTCGAAAGCAAGAAGGTGTTTGGATTGCCAGTTACAGCAACAACAGCAAAAGTTTGCGAACGATATATTTTAGTTGATCTCAAATTTAAAAGAAAAGAAGAGTTCTTGACACTAACACTAGCAATAGATGTCATTGATTTGTATGTGGTGGGTTATCGTGATAAATATGACGAGAAAGATCGTGCCAATTTCCTTAAAGATGCTCCCAAAGTTGCAAGAGATAATCTTTTTGAAGAAGCACAAAAAGCAAAACAAGTTAGAGACACTACATTTAAAGGCACCTACACAGATCTTGAACGTTTTGCCGGAGATAGACAGATTGTTGAATTGGGAGTTTTCAAACTACAGCAAGCCATCTTGTCGGTCTATGGAAAACCGGACAAGAAGAAAAAGGACGAACCGAATATTGAGGCTAAATTTTTCATTATTTCCATCCAAATGGTTTCAGAGGCAGCAAGATTCCAATATATACGGAAAAAAGTACTCGAAGGAGGAATATACGGAAGTTATAAACCAGATCCCAAAGCGATCTCATTAGAGACCAGTTGGGATAAGATCTCTAAAGCTATTCAAACTGCTGATGCTTCTGGAAAGTTTCGCTCAGAAATTATTTTAAAGGATGAAAAGGGCAACACATGGATAGTTAAGAAAGTGAGTGACATAAAGAACGACATGGGACTTTTGAAGGGCCAAGCATCAAAGTTTTCTCAACTTATGCAAATGGCATACATCTAATTTCTTAACTAAATGGCCACGAAATATGTTATGCTATTGTTATGAAATACGTGATGTGCAATCTTGTTGTTGTGAAATAAGCCAATGAGTTATAGTTCATTTGGCATTAATTAGTGTCTCTTCTGTGTTATTAAGAGAATTCTATTTCGAATCTCTTTTTGTGTAGAAATAAAAAATAAAAATAATCTTGCTTTGAAAAACTATGTAAATAGAATAAAGGCAAGTTATATATTATCTTTTTCATATATTTAAAATGTTATGTATCTGTTTCATGATAATATTTGATTTGATAAAAATATCCTTAAATTTTGAAAAACATTACAACCAACTTTTTATGAGTAAAGGATTGATATTTTTGAGTATGATACAGTGAATATTTTTTCTCTTAAAAAAGAAAATTATGTATCAATAAAAAAATATATACTTTTTCTAATTTATTTCCCTGAGTTTGATATTTTGCAAATCATAGTTTTTGCTAAAAAAAATTCCTTTTTTTTTCTCTTCAATTATTTAAAGTATATGCATTATTAGACAAACATTGAGTTATTTTTACCATCCCGAAAAAAGTGCATGATAATCTAATTATTATTGAGTTCCGTCTATTTCCACGACCTATGAGTCTAAATCCATCATAAATTGTTTATGAGTGAAGCCCTCTAGCTTTTCAAATTTTGTTTAGACACCCTTTCTCTCACACAGATTACAATACAATTGCCAAATCAAAGTTTTGTCATTTATCTGTCATTTTTCATAAGATTTTAGATCAAATCTCTTCTCTTATCAATTGACTAAAATGATTAATCTTAATCTATTAACGAACAAGTTTGTAGATGAAATCATCAAACGAAGGCAATGGAGGTTTTTAAATCAAATAAGAGGTTTAATTTGATTCCAAGCATAATTTTTTTTATTTATTTTTTGACAAGTTGATATTCAATAATAAAAGTTTTTTAAAAGAAAGAAAAATCTATCATCCACAATTGAAAATGATTGAATCTAGGGGTTATCCAAAAGCAACCGTAACCGAACCTAACAATAGTTTATGACTGTTGTTAATTAAAAATCTCTTTAGTAATTAGGTAGTTATCTAACATATTGGTTATGTTGAGATCCGATGTTGAACCGATGTGTTTTCCGACGAAGAGGTTTAACAATCGATTTAACAAAATACCATAAACAAAAATAAAAAAACTTACTTTTGACATATATATATATATATATAAACTTGAAATTTTGACTAAAATTAATTTTGCTGAAATTTCGACTAGAATTAATTTTGGCAAAAATAGAATTTCTTTAGGAGATAAATTTTAGGACTAATATAGATGTGATACATTTCATAGAAAATGATGTTTTTTGGTGATCAATATCTTTCTAAAAGCCTAACAATAGTTTATGACTCGTTGTTAATTAAAAATCTCTTTAGTAATTAGGTAGTTATCCGACATATTGGTTATGTTGAGATCCGATGTGTTTTCCGACGAAGAGGTTTAACAATCGATTTAACAAAATACCATAAACAAAAATAAAAAAAACTTACTTTTGACACACACACACACACACACACACACACACACACACACACATATATATAAACTTGAAATTTTGACTAAAATTAATTTTGCTGAAATTTCGACTAGAATTAATTTTGGCAAAAATAGAATTTCTTTAGGAGATAAATTTTAGGACTAATATAGATGTGATACCTTTCATAGAAAATGATGTTTTTTGATGATCAATATCTTTCTAAAAGCATAACCAACTCCTTACCAAAAAATCTTTACACCAATACTCATTTTAAGTTTCTACTTCTTTCAATATTAGGTGATGACTCCTAAAATCAATAATAACTCGTATTTACAGAATAAATCATAATTCAAAATAAAAGAAATAAATCTTAAATTTTCGAAAGTCCCGTCCAAAGTCGGATAACAACATATTCTATTTAAGTTCTCAAGTTTGAATCTCTCATTAGTTTCTTAATTAAGAAATATTATACTATACACATCTACGTTAAATTAGCTCCATTTACTTTTATGTCTTGTGTTTTTTGTTAATCTCCGATAACTGTATTAATTAGTTAATTAACGTTTTTGAGCGTCTCATCTATACATGGACCATTAATTCAATCGTAACAAGAGGGATAACAAGTTGCAAATGGATGTATACGTAGAACCATTACCTCTTGTGAAGGCATTAAATTACATTGAAACTTACAAGCCTGTGGGAAAAGGACGCTAGACTTGGACAAACTTACAAGGCCATGGGAAATGTAGGAAAAGGAGAAGCATGGCTTTACACATATCCATTCCCGTCCGCTAGACTTTCACAGTAGTCACAGTCTGTGAGCATCAATCAGTCCATTAGAAAATTAAACTCCAATTAATGAGCACCATCAAAGGTGGTTGGTTAGTGAAACCTCCATTGGATAATCCTGTACGTGCATTTTAAAGCATTTATAGAGAGAGCCACAATGTGACAGTTTGTGACTTTTCCCGATGGATTCAACAAAAGGAAGAACAAAAATCTTGCAACATGCATGCTAGCTAATTGCTACACCCATAATATATATCATTTCGCAGGCACAACTAATTTTAGTGGCTTGGCAATTGTTTTTGTGGACAGTATGTTAGTGTGGGCGATGATGGTGATGTAGCAAGTGTTTGACAACGATGAAGTTGTTAGAAATAATGCTTCAGTAGCTGCAATGTTTGAGAGAATTAATGACTTTATCCATGTGATAGGCAAATATAAAATAGATGAGCTTACAACCATAAATCCTTAAAGATAGCAAATCATATCTAAACTACTTGTTGATCTCCAACAACTAAATGACTAGAAACAAGGAAACATAACAACCTCCAGTAGCCTAGTATGGCTAGGAGACTTATTCAACATATCTGACAGAAGTTTCGAAGGAACATATAAATGCGAAAAAATTTGAGAAATTTAAAAGGAAAGAAAGCAAAACATATAATTTCAACAGTGAAGAACACCAATGAGAAGAAGTTTCAAAGGAACATATAAATGCTATAAAATTTTAGGAGGAAAAAAAAAAAAAGCAACACACACACGCACACATAAAAATAGAAAACAGCACATTAATCAACTACACCTATTTCTGACCCTATTACCTTGTTGAACCCATTAAAAATGGTGAATTTTATTTTTCTCTATTCAAATATGTGTGTTCTATCAAATTATTTCTAAAATTTCCATTTTTTTTTAATGGATTTTGCCCTTATATATATATATATATATATATATATATATATATATTGGGATTCTACCCTTTTATTATATGTTTTATTAAAGTTTCTATTTTTCCATCCAAGTATGTTAAATCATAGGACACGTTTTAAAAATATATGCATTGCCAATAAATCATTACCGGAAAAATAAAAGAAAACTTTAAAAGATAACAATAAAAACTTTTTATTCTTGCTTTTGGGTTACTATGTTTTACGAAGAAAATCTATATTCCTAATTAAATAATAATAATAATAATAAGGAGAAAGAGAGTATTTAACATCATGTTTTTGAGGATAATTTGAACATCATGTTTTTGAGGATAATTTTTTCCTTTTTATTTTATTGTTATTTTCAAGCTATTGTATTTAAAGATTTATTAAAAACTCACAAAAAGAAGAAACAGGTAATATTTCTATTGTAAAACTTTATTACATCTTCATTAATTAATTTTTTTCTTTTTTTCATTAAATAATTTTTCTTTAATATTTTTCTTTACAAATAGTTGATCCCCAATAAGATGACACATGTATATTTATCGAGACTATAATCAATAATTTAATAATAAGATCCTTAATCGAAATGTTTTCATAGATATAGACATTCTAATAGAAAAAATAAAAATAGATACACTTGATTGAAAAAATGGAGGCACACATCCTCAAATAAAAAATAATTAAGCTAGAAACATTTGACATAAGTGCATAAATTGAATTTTTTTATTACATCTAATTAATAATCTCTCATGTTTTTCTTCTTACAATAGATATTTGTTTTGGTCTGTTTTTATTTTTTAATTTTTTTAAATACAATTCTTTTTACTAAGAAAGAAATATATAGTGTAAAAGGACCCTTCCCATGTTCCTCCTTTAAAAAAAAAAAAAAAAAAAAACTTTTGATCCACAATTTCCTTATTTAAGGCTGCCTACTGAAAACTCAGCAGTTACAAAAGGTTGCTACTCAATCTATAATTTATTTTTTGGCAATTTAAACCCAATAATTTTGTTCAAATGTTCTTTTTGTAATTCCAGATCTTCTTTTTTATATATTATTTCCTATTGATACGATCAATATATTTTTTTTCCTGCAAATAATTTCATTTTAATAATGGATGCTTATTGCATATTTACTGTATAATATGTAATAAGAATATTATATTCCTTAAGATTATATCTATTTAGTCAATAATGAGCCAGTTGGAGCGGCAAGGAAGATTCATTCTATTTGAATTTTCAGGTTTGAGTCTCTCAATTAATTTGTAATTAGGAAATGACATATGAAATCAGTCCAGCCCAGTTACATAGCCCAACCCACATCACTTTAAAAAGCCCAAACCCAAAAACACAACCCAACTCTTTTTGAAAGAAAAAAGAAAAAAATTGGATCAAAATCCTTTGTTTTTCTTTTCTTTCTCCTTCTCCACCCGTTCCCTCTCTTTTTCTTTCTTCCTCCTCCTCCTCCTCCTCTCCCGAATCTCTCCCTCACCATGGACAACTCTCTTCCTCTCTCCCTTCTCCTTCCTTTCTTCTTCTTCTTCTTTGTCGAATTCTCTCTCTCGTTCTTTTTTTTTTTCCTTCTTCCTTTCTCACTCCTCCTGAGACCATGGCTTAGTTGGCTTTTCTTTGGACTTAAAAAAAAAAAAAAATAGCTTTTTTCGTTCATGCTTCATAAGAGGTGTTTAATTTGTTTAATAAAATTCTATGGAGACAACTACAATCATAAATGGGGATAATGCATATATTTACAAAGGAAATTATAAGAAGAAATGGAAATTTGTTCCTTCTACATACAATATGGAACCAATATATGGAATGACATATTGACAAAATATCTTTTGCTCAAGAATTAAATTAGAACAATTAGAGATATAAGAACATCTTGAAAAATTATTTCATTATATAATGATAAATTGAATTATTTACTCATTAAAAAAATAATTTTATATACCCCGTATCTGTTTTTTTTTTTTTTTTTGAATGCCATGAACATTTGGGGAACTAATTAATCTTTGAGTAAATTATAAATTAGTCTCTCTATTTTTCAAAATGAATTAATTACTTTTTCAAAAAAAAAACTAATTATTTAGTCTATTAACTAATTCATATTGATCATAATTAATTTAATATTATTTCATTTCATAATTAATTAGTTTAATATTGACCATAATTAATTAATTTAAAATTTTTTGATAAATTATTTTATATGTTTTCACTTAGTTTTTCTTTTTTATTTTTTTTAAATGCAAAATAAACTGAACAGAGTTAAAAAGATTAAATTGCAAGAAAATTTTAAAAAATAAAAAAACTAAAAAATTAATTTTTAAAACCTAAAGGATTGATTAATTCATTTTTCGAAATTAGAGAGATTAATTTATAATTTGCTCACGAATCTTTTCGTGCTTTTCACATTTAACAGTGAATTATTAATTAGGTATACTTACCGAGAACGACAAATAAAGCAGGGCTATCAAACCCGGCTTGAGCCGGTGAATCAATCAAAAGTATAAATTGAGCACATATTCAATCAAAATCAAGGTAATCATAATTTCAACAGTGAGGACATTTTAAATAAGAATTTGGTCTGTTGCTAATTAAGATTTCAATTTGCTGTTTTATTTATTTATTTTTTGTTAATTTGTTAGGTGTCCGATAGTAAATTTCACATAAAAGTATCGCATTTCACATATATAATTAACGGACACATCGATAATTAGTTAAGAACACAACTTAAGTAAAAAAAATTATAACTTGTGTCCCTCAAATAATAAAAATTAAATGATACATACTCAAGTAAAAGAAATTGATTAGTTTTAACACATAAAATGAAATTAATTCGTTCATTTTTTAAGACTATCACCAGCAATTTAATAATAAAGATATTTAAACGAAAAAAAAATTGTAGATACAGACACTCAAGTAAAAAAAAAATAAATAAATATACTCGATTGCAAAAAAAAAAATTAAAGATGAATAGATCTAAATAAAAGTAATTAAACTAGAAACAAATGATTAGAAAATTCATATAAGTATGTACAAACACAGAATTTTTCGCTACATCTAATAATGTCTCTGCTTTTTCTTGTTATAACAAAAATATTTGCTTTTTTTTTTTTTTTTGTATAAAGTTTATAGTTAGAAAGAACCTCATCCTGTGTTCCTCCTTTCTTTGACTTTTGATCCACAAGTTCCTTATTTAAGGCTGGCCACTGAAGCCTTTCTCTACATCACAATTCTCTTTCGTTCTCTCTTCTAGACAACTCAGCAGTTACAAAAGGTTGCTGCTCAATCTATAAGTTATTTCTTGGCAATTTGAACTTTATAATTTTCTTCAAATGTTCTTTTTTTGTAATTCGAGATCGATCTTCTTTTTATATATTATTTCCTATCAATTCTTTATTCAAATGATTTCATCAATTTTTTTTTTTCATAATGTGTGTTTATTGCTTGTTTTCTGTATAATATGTAAAAAGATATTTTATATGATAAAATATAAAGATATTTTATTTCGACAACGACACAGTTACGATAGTATTTTTATTGACCGTGTATAGATATTAAAGACTGCCATTTTCAAGAAGAAAAACCATTGTTTTTTTTTTTTTCCCCTTCAATGCACATTGGATCTTGGAATTGGATATCCTTTCCTCTTCCAAACGCATTTGTGCTCGATTTTTTTATATGTTTTTTTTTTTGGTAAATTTATTAATTAGTTAATTAACGATTTTGAGCATCTTCGTCTGTTTTGATAGGTGAAACCGAAGAACAGAAACAATGAAGGCGTTGCTTCAGATAACAGCAATATGGGTTTGGTTCACTGTAGTTATTGTGCCAGCATTGGTGTGCCCATCAGTAATAGAAGACACAAAGGCACCCCAATACGAAACGGTAACCTTCAACTTTAAAGGTGCTACCGAAACTGGGCCGTACAAGGATTTTGTGGTGTCTCTGCGAAATGAAGTCAAAGACAGCACGGATAGGAACGGATTACCAGTCACAGCAAAAACAGCAGAAGTTTCCGAACGATTTGTTTTAGTTGATCTCAAAATTGATAGTGAAAAGTTCATCACACTAGCAATAGATGTCATTGATTTGTATGTGGTAGGTTATCGTGATAAATATAACGGGAAAGATCGCGCCACTTTCCTTAAAGATGCTCCCAAAGTTGCAAGAAGCAAAGAAAGCAAAACAAGTTAGAGAAACTTTATTTAAAGGCACCTATACAGATCTTGAACGTTTTGCCGGAGATAGACAAAAGTCTGTAGATAGAAAGACGATTCAATTGGGAGTTGGCAAGCTACAGAAAGCCATCGATGATGTCTATGGGAAAAACGCAGACACGAAGATTGAGGCTAAATTTTTCATTATTTCTGTCCAAATGGTTTCAGAGGCAGCAAGATTCCAATATATACTGAATAAGGTACTCGAAGGAGGCATATACGGAAGTTATAAGCCAGATTTCAAAGCGACTTCCTTGGAGACCAATTGGGATAAGATCTCTAAAGCCATTCAAAATGCTGATGCTGCTTCTGGAGAATTTCGCCCACCAACTAGTTCAGTTAGCTTGCAGGACGAGAAGGGCAAAGCATGGATAGTTAAGAAAGTGAGTGACATAAAGAACGACATGGGACTTTTGAAGGGCCAAGCATCAAAGTTTTCTCAACTTATGCAAATGGCAGATATCTAATAACTTAATTAACTAAATGGCCACAAAATATGTTATGCTATTGTTATGAAATAAGTCAATGAGTTATAGTTCATTTGGCATTAATTAGCGTCTCTTCTATGTTATTAAGAGAATTCTAGTTCGAACCTCTCTTGTGTAAAAATAAAAAGTAAAAAATAAAAATAATCTTGCTTTGAAAACTATATAAAGGCAAGTTATATATTATTTTTTCCATATATTTAAATGTCATGTCTCTTTTTCGTGATAATATGATTAAATTTTGAAAAACATTATATATTAAAATTACTTTTTTGGGAGATTTTAATAAATTATGTTAGCTAATATGGGACTCTTACTATTTATGAGTAAAGGATTGATATTTTTAAAAATATTTGATTTGATAAAAATATCCCTTATATTGAATATTTTTTTCTCTTAACAAAGAAAATTATGTATATCTACATTATGCTATTTCATTTTAATGAGTTTGATATTTTACAAATTATATAGAGTATATTCATCGCTAAATAAACAACGAGTTGTTGTTTACCATCCTGAAAAAGGTACATGATAATTTAATTAATATTGGGATCCGTCTATTTCCACTACATATTAGTCTAAATCCACCACATATTATTTATGAGCTAGGGTCCACCAAGAGATTTGATTATTAAGCTCTCCTTCTTAATTTTCTTGGTGAGTTTATTTTTGTATTTGTGGTCCACTGCACCTGGCAATAGTATTTTTTTTTTTTTAAGTTTTTTTAGTTTTTTCCTTTATGGCTTTAATTAAAAAAAAAAAAAAAAAAAACGAAGCTTAGCCCAAAAGACAATAATGACAAGTGGTGCTGGATCCTAATTAAGGACCATATCAAACCTACAGGCCCATTAAGGAGGTATTTGTTATGGGCCCTTATAAAAGCATAAAGTGAAATACGCCATATAGAAGAAATATACGGAATGACATTTGAAAAAGGGAAAAAAAAAAAACTAAATTAATCCACTTTATAGTAAGATAAAAACTCAATAAAGAGTTATTTTATAAAAACAGTCCTGTCTTAATAGAAAAAAAAAAATACAATTTTCAAACATAATAATACAGAGGGCTATCCAATTCTATTGGTAATTTTGAAACATAATAGGAGATGGAGGATAGCCAATATCATCACCACCGGCTATTAGTTCTTTGCAGTCCAAGGGCAAGTTGCTAATGTCATAATCCAAAATTTCCTATTTTTTTTTTTTTTTACATTTATTTTCTTTCTTTTATCATCTACTTTCTTGTTCATTTTTTTAGTTGTTCTATCATTTATTTCTATAATTGGAATTTACTAAAATACAAAAAAAGAAAAGAAAAGAAAAGAAAATTAGAAGCCAATAAATAAATAAATGTAATTAAAATACCAAAAAAACACAGAAATTGCAAAATACAAAATTAGGGATACAATTGAATCAAACAAAAGTGAAATTGAGGCAGTTATGCATACAATTGAAGGATGAGAAACTTCAGAACCATAATTACAGGACCTATGAACCTAATTGAAGAAATTAAAAAGTATAAGGATTACATTAATACATCTGAAGGGTACAATTGAAATGAAATTTAACTAACAGGGACCTCAATCGATTCAAGATACAGACAACAGGACCAATTGAGACCCCCTAAGCGACCTGTCGCCTGAATTTCTCCAGCAGAAACTCAGCTTGTCAGTTCCTGCATTCCTCCAAGAGATGAGAGCAGGAAATAAATGTAGGGGCATAGTATCAAGCAAAGAAGGCCCCAGCTTGAGTTCTAGTCCAGGATGTTGAGTGACCAGTCAATCATTGTTAGCGAAGCCCAAACAAAAAATGAAGGTGCAATCTGATGGAGCTATGTACGAATCCTTTCATACTCCCATTGTCTTCCTTTCGATTCAACACAGGCCTTGTTGATATAATGTTTTCCATATCCGATCCAGACCCTTTCGATGTCGCTGGAGCTATGTACGAATCCGCAATGGCATTTTCAGATTCTTCTTTCTCAACCAGTATTATCGCAGTGAAATTACGTTCTGAGACATTTCGGTATGGGTACAGATATATTATTTTGCGAGAGGTCAAGATCTGAATATTTGTTAGCTGACATAGATGAAGTGGTATGCTGCCATAGAATTCATTGGACTGCGGGAAATTAGGCTGAATAATTAGCTTGTGTGTGGCCAAAACAATAGCAAAAGTGCATGTATTAAAGGGAAACACAAGTCTGCAATTTTTCTGCAGAATCAGCTATAAACAAAGGAGGATAAACTGCAGAACTTGTCCGTTCTACGGCTCTCTTTTTTTCTTTTACAATTCCGGAAAATTCAGCCAACAATTAAGGATCAAAATGTTGTATTATAAAAAAATCTACATGATTCCCGACTCAGGAAGTCAATGGTCATTGTTTTAATTATAGCCAACAATTAAGGGTCGTCCTTTAGGATTGTTTAATGCCTAACTCAAGAAGTCATTGGTCATTGTTTTATAGCCAACAATTAGTATATAAATTCATGTAATTAAAGGATAGATTCTCTTTATGGGGTTGTCCTTTAGGATTGTTTAATGCCTAACATGGATACTGGATTTAACAGGTTAATTTACTTGTATGAATGCCTTAAAATATCCATAATTGACTAATTAATTAGCACTTGCACAAGCTTCTTGAAGAGTTTTTAATTTCTTTTTAATATTTATGACAAGGAATCCCCGATCCACCATCCTTGCGAGATTTATTATTGTTTTACTGTATACTTATACTTATTCCCTCTCAAAAAAAAGTGTTCATTTTTTCCTTTTCATATAGATTAAAAAAATATATAATTATTTTACCATATTAATATTTTTTTATTCATATATTTTAAAATATTTATTTTTTGAAAATTGTATTTGAACAATCTTTTACAAAATAGACTTTAATAAGAGATATTTTAAAAAAATACACCACTTAAAATTTTGATCAGATAAATATTTTGTGACAAATATATATAAAAAAACATTAATTACGTATTTATCCTAATTTGTGAATTGATTATTGAACCTTAATTTATAAGGTGATTTAAAGATAAAAAAAGAAAAAGAAAAAGAATTAGTCTTTCACTTAAGTTGTCATTGGATCATTGAAGCTCAATTGAAAGGATATAAATTAAGGCTCAAAGCCTAGATGCAAATTAAACGAATTCAAACCTAGACAAAAGATATAAAATATAAAACAACACAAGTTTGGATTTGAGGCTAAAGTTCACATGCAAACCATGAAGATAAAAATAACAAATTCTAGAGAAATAAATAAATGGGCCTTGAGCCTATATCAACCTGCCACGCCACTTAAAATAATAAAACTTGCCCAAAGGCACGAAACCAAAATTTGAACGAGATGTGCAAAGAGGCAAAGTTAATGGCATTATAAAAATAAAATAAACAAAAATATTACTACAATAAAATTAAAATATAACAACAAGAAAATTAATATACAATAAGAAAATGAACAACAACAGCAGTAACAAAAACCCCATCATTTGAACAAAACGGATCTCAAGTGCTAAACCTACTTATTTAAATTTACCTAGACTAACACATATCAAATGAACATATACGTGCAAAACATTTGTAAGGACTACAAATTATATAAAGATGGTCACATAGAAAATAAAATAACCAATTTGTATCCATAGGATCTTTAACCTATTGATTTGTTTTGGTTTATTTTAATTTTCTCACATGTAATAAAAGAAAAAAATAGGATTAGCCTATTACTAGTATCATCATTGACCAAAAGTTTATCAGAAACTTTTTATGTGAATAATAATAATAATAATAATAATAATATAGGATGTGAATCACCTTTATCCCCAAAATTATTTTTAAAAAAATAAAAATAAAATAAAATAAAATTTGAAGCCTAAAGCTAATTACCCTAAATTCCCATCATATTAAATTGGTAAACATGGCGATATCACACCAATCTGACTTAAAATATTTAAGAATAAATTCAAAATTCCAATTTTTTTTATAAAAAAATTTATTTATGTCCAAATAATTGATATAGATAAATCAACCCCTATAATATTGGCTATGTTATAACCCAAATCAACCCCTTCTTATGGATTAGGGTACTTCCTTCCTGAGCTTTGGGAAGAAAGGGGGATTCTCCAGCCAGCATCACCAAACTAGCCTTTGCAAGTTCTAGGTTTTGAAAGAGTACCAGTTTGCCCATTGAAGTAGCAACCACCCATTGCCAGTCCTTCATCTTAAACCATACAGCTACAGTCGACCATCCAGGTAAGAATATGTCATCTCCTTCCTTGACTTGCAACTTTCATTAGCTTCAATTGATCAAAATTGACGGGTGACAATGATTTCATCATTGTTATCGGGCAAAATCTCGTAAAACGACTTCAAAATTAATAAATAACTCTCGTTCCTAAAATAAACAAATTTTCAACAAAATAAATAAGAAATTTAATTTTTGAGAAAAGTCGGGTAGCGATAAGCTATATACATCCATTCCCATCCACTAGACTTTGACAATGTGAGATAGCATAGTCCATTTTTAATAATAAGAAAATGATACCTTAATTAAATATGAATATCCAGAACACATTATAGCATGGTCCATTTTTTAATAATAAGAAAATCATAGCTTAATTAAATATGAATATGCATAGTAAACTATAGCATAGTCCATTTTTAATGATAAGAAAAATCATAGCTTAATTAAATATGAATATTCATAACAGACTATAGCATAGTCCATTTTTAATAATAAGAAAATCATAGCTTAATTAAATATGAATAGTCATAACAATCTATAGCATAGTCCATTTTTAATAATAAGAAAATGACTTGGTCAGAATGTGCATGCTATGATTTAGAATGAAAAAGATACCAATGTGTTTTCAAGTAGGTACCTCTTCTTGGAGCCATAGCAAAGCATATCCCTTAAATACACACGACTTCCTTACCTGAGAAACCATTCTCACTCCTTCTCCACCTCCTCTTTTCACTCCTTCTCATATTCTACTTTACTTCTTTCTTTGCTTTTGCTCATACTTCCTCTGCAACTTCAATATTTGGTATTACTGCGGCCAAATCCAAAGTTGCTCGAGGTAATTATAAAGAAGTAGAGGCTCTTGTCAAATGGAAAGAAAGTATTGACATCCAAAGCCAATCTCTCCTATCTTCGGCAGCAGTCCTTGCAAAAATTGGATCGGAAACACTTGTGATAATTTTAGAAGCGTCACCAATTTGACACTTGAAGATTTCGGTTTGAGAGGTACGCTTTATGATTTTAAATTCTCTTACTTTCCAAATCTTTTAATTCTTGAACTGAGGGTTAATTTTCTTTGTGAAACCATTAAATTACATGTTAGTCACTTGTCTAAAATTACTGAGTTGGATTTGTGTGATAATTATCTCACTTGAAAATATCCCATCTGAGTTAAGATTCTTGAAAAATCTTAAACATTTTATGGAAATCTTTTAAGGGACATATAAATGTTATAAAATTTTAGAAAATTGAAAGCAAAGAAAACAATATATATATATATATATATATATATATATATATATATATATATATAAGTAGATACACTAAATGTTAGAGACTAGTATAAATTATATTTTAGGGTCTCACCTATCAGCTCAAGTTTTTATATGAGATGATCCTTTAATATAGTATCGGAGCTTAGTTAACCTTGAGGTCCCGAGTTTAAGTCTCATTATTTCTAATTTCTCAAGTATTAAGCACAAGATAATGTAGACCCGTGCAAGTTTCATGTCTCAAATATTGGGTCTTTTACTTGAGGGGATGTGTTAGAGATTAGTATAAATTATATTCGAGGGCTCACCTATCGACTTAAGCTTTTAGGTGAGATGATCCTTTAATACTAAATTTTTCATTACATCTAATAATCTATCTTGTTCTCTCTTGTTTTTCTTCTTACAGTATATAAATTGGTTTGTTTATGTATATAAACAGCACAATTTTTTACTAAAAGGAAATATATAGTTTGAAAAAATCCCTTTCCGTGTTCCTCGTTTCTTTGACTTTTGGTGCACAATTTCCTTATTTAAGGCTGCAAAGTGAAACCTTTCTCTAAATCACAATTCTCATTCATTTACTCTTTTAGAAAACTCGGCAATTACAAAAAGCTGCTACTGATCAATTTATAATACGAGATCTTCTTTTGATATATTATTTCCTATTGATATGATCAGTAATTACTTATTATTATTTTTCAAATAATTTCATCAATTATATTAACTACCAATATTTATTCCATAATAATGATAGACACAAAGATGAAAGAATTAAAAAAATGAGTTTAAATAAAAATATTTTTATTATTTTTGTTGATATATATATATATATTCTATTTTCTTTTTAAATGAACTCATGGAACTCATGAATAACTATTATAAATATTGATAATTATTCTTGGAATATTTTAAAATTTCTCTATTTTGAGCATCTTTATCTATCATAGGTGAAACTAAAGAAAATAATGAAAGGAGTTTGGTGGATTGTCGTGATTGTGGCATCGTTGGTGTGCCCATTGGTAATACACAAAACAAAGACACTCCGTTTCAACACAGTAACCTTCGACTTTGAAACTGCTACCCCATTAGTCATAGAAAACACAAATGCACTCCGGTACAACCCAGTAACCTTCAACTTTGAAGGTGCTACAGAAGCTAGCTACTCGGAATTTGTGAATTCTCTGCGAAATGAAGTCCAAAGCAAGGTGGTGCAAGGATTACCAGTGACAGCGAAAACAGTACCAGATTCCAAACGATATATTTTGGTTGACCTCGAAATTGATAGTCAAAAGTTCATCACACTAGCAATAGATGTCATTGATATGTATTTGGTGGGTTATCGTGATAAATATAACGGGAAAGATCGTGCCAATTTCCTTAAAGATGCTCCCAAAGTTGCAAGAGATAATCTTTTTAAGGAAGCAACTAAAGCAAAACAGGTTAGAAACACAACATTTAACGGCACCTATACAGATCTTGAACGTTTTGCCAAATCTGGAAGAGAGAAGATTGAATTGGGAATTCGCAAACTACAGAAAGCCATCGATGAGTTCTATGGGAAATCGGACGAGGAGAAAAAGTCCCAGGCGAATAGTGAGGCCAAATTTTTCATTATTTCTATCCAAATGGTTTCAGAGGCAGCAAGATTCCAATATATACTGAATAAGGTACTCGAAGGAGGCATATACGGAAGTTATAAGCCAGATTTCAAAGCGACTTCCTTGGAGACCAGTTGGGATAAGATCTCTAAAGCTATTCAAAATGCTGATGCTGCTTCTGGAGAATTTCGCCCACCAACTAGTTCAGTTAGCTTACAGGACGAAAAGGGCAAAGCATGGATAGTTAAGAAAGTGAGTGACATAAAGAGCGACATGGGACTTTTGAAGGGCAAAGCATCATAGTTTTCTCAACTTATGCGAATTGGCCACAAAATATGTTAAGCTATTAATATGAAATAAGTGATGTGTAATCTTGTTGTTTGTACGAATCCTTTCATACTCGCGTTGTCTTCCTCTAGATTCAACATAGGCCTTGTTGATATAAGGTTTAATTCTGTTCCAAACACAGCTTTATTAATTTTTTTTTTTAATAAGTTGAGATTCTCTTAATTAAAAGGGAAAAAAGTGGACTAAATCCACTCTAAAATAAGAGCTATTTGAAAAAAAAAAAAAAAAACAATTTCCAAACATAATATGGTGTGTTATCTGATTCTAATGTCCATAAATCAATAAGTTATTATTTTCAAACGTAATACAGTGAGTTTGCAATTCTAATATCTGTAAATTAATAAGAAGACATTTCTCAAACGTAATAGAAAATGCAATTCCAATTTGAAGCCATTGCTGCCCATAACAAAATCTAAGTAAATACAAAGACAAGGCAAAATTTATTGTATAAAGAGCTTCTATTTTTAATCATTCAGGAAAAAAATTTCAATTTTCTTTTCCCTAAATCCATATATAATAAAAGCAAGATGAGCAACCATGTCGATTGTCCATGCTATTGACTGTCACAAATGGAGGATCCCCATGATTTTCAATCATTTTGAAGATGGACGATCCCCAATATTTTCAATCATTTTCTTCGTAATTTACTTGGTAAGATTAGAACTAGTTTATTTATGATGATAAAGATGGAGGTATTAGTAGTAGTGGAAGAGGAGGAAAAAATAATGATAATAATAATAATATAATTATAATAATAAAATATTCTTAAAAAAATAATGTCACAAATATCAAGGTGATGATAGAAGATGAGTGATGATAAAATAATAATAATAATAACATATTTTTTTTAAAAAAAACTATCTTCACTACAATAAATGATGAGGGTGGCAATAATGGTATAGATGGTAATTGTGATAAAAGTAATTGGTAAATAATATATCAATTTTTTTAAAAAAAATTGTCGTTTTCATTTTTTGTTTTTATTTCTTCATCTTCCATGTAAATGAAATTATATTTAATTTATATTATTTATTCATATTTTTAATTTTTTTAAATCAAACACTTACAAAATAAG